>KL264040.1:0-22823 GCA_000699545.1 Podiceps cristatus
ACACCTTCAATGATCTCCCCCATGTTGGTGATCTGTTACTGATCTTCAGTACAGAAATAAAGCATTTGAATTTTAAGGCTTCTTTGGGATTGTTCCTTCCTCTTCTTATCCTAATGTAAAAAACTTGAAATGAGAAATTATTTTAGTGACTTTAATTATATTTTATTATTTAAGTATCTAAAAAAAAAACCAAACCAAAACAAACAATGGAGCTAATAAAATTTCCATTACTACTTCCTTTATCTAGCTGGCCAGTCCCTTTCTGTGGTTTTGCCTTTTGAAGTGTAGGGGGTTTGGTACGGCAGCTGTCTCCTGGATGTGTACACATTATTAAGTACAGTAACTCACTGGACCCTGTACGAGTTACTGGAATACAAATCATAACTTAGAAAATTAGTTCAGTTGATTCATGTTGGCCTTTTCAGTCTTTTTACTATATGCAATAGATCCATTAGTCTTTTATATTTTTTTACTGTTCAAAGCAAAATTTTCTTGTCTATTCCTAATAATGAATTTATTCTCTTGAAGCTGGAATAGGTTGGTGGGAAGGAAGATAAAACTAAGGCATTCTAGTTCTGTAATCACACTTCAGTGCCAGAATTAAGCAGGGAGCTGTGTCCTTTACTCCCACACATGAAGTGCCGTACAGGTCAGTTGAAGCAGAGGCAGTGTCTACTTTTTGTTCATTTTATTAACAGCTTTTTAGTATGCTTTCTCCAGGAGGAAATACATGTGGTTTGCAAATTAGGCCCATAGTTCATGTCACGTCTCTTTTGGCTCTGTAGACTCTATTTTAAAAGTGGTAGCTTATCTCTCAGTGGCAGAACTGCTCTCTGAATTTCAATAAAGCTGTAATTTCCCGAAGTGTATAAAAACTTAGTTTGATACCTGCCATCCTGGCTGAGTCACTGGAGGTTTAGGCAGGAGAAACCTCCAGTGATGCAACTAAAGCTTTACAGTCTCAACTGCAAAGTCATAATTTTATAGCTGGGATTTGTGCAGAAATCCTGTACAATCTCTGAAGTTGAAAACACAATCATCACTAGCATTATGGGCCCACTCACTGCCTCTAGTTACTAGTTAAATGTAATTTTCAGACTTATTAAAGAACTATGGAGGATGCATTCTGCCTTTTAATTACCATGTCCCAGAGAAACAACAAAAAAGGGCCACTGTATACATTCGCATGCAAGAAAATTATAAAAGAAATTCAGGAAACAGTGTTTCATAGTTTTCATTAGTCTGTGTGATTCACTGCCGCAGGACATTATTATAAAGTGAAATGCAGTAGTGGATTTCAAATGATGCCAGATATTTTTAGAAACCAGCGATAACATTTTACTGCTGAGCATACCAGGTGAGGCATAGCCAGATAAGCTTCCAAATGCCAGATGATTTGCTGTAGAGTCCATGCGAGAACTTCCCTTACCCACATACACAAAGCAGTTCACAGAGTGGTCTTTTCAGAAGTACCTGGAACTTTCCAGCCTGTCCCAAAGGAAAAAAGATTAGTGGCCATGCCCTCATTTTAACAGCTGTTGAAGCTAGGAAATGGCACTTTCAGGATGAGAGAGGTCAGTGAATTAGGTTCTGCAGGGCAGTGCCAACTTGCACACCTATTCACAGTGCTTCCTATTTGTAATTGTTGTTGCTGTTCGTAAAGTTATCTTAAGATGCTCACCAATTTTGTACATTTTACTAGTTTTCTTGAAATGTGTAATTGATTTTTCTCCTAGTTTAAGTGGTAAACAAGTGTTAATTGAATTTCATTGTTTCAGACGTTATTTTCTTTTGGCTCACGAATCAAAAAATCCTATAGCCTTTTCTTACTATTGCTTTTAGAATGTCTTTTTATTTTAATATTCCTATTTTGGATATTTTCCTCTTTGTAGTAGAATCATGCACAATATACATTACTTAAAAAATAATAAAACACTACTGATGCAGATTAATTGTCACCACTGAGTACTTGCTAATTTCAGAAGGTGCATTGATAACATTCTGGGCATATTACTTTATTTATTTAGGCTTTGTATATTTGAGTCTGCACGTAATTTAATATTTCAGGTTTTTATGGGGACACCATTTTACATACAGTTTCTTAATAGCCCTATAATGCTTTTAGCTCTGCAAGCAGGGATGGTGGTATTGCAGTGAGCTAGAGGGCCGTGACCATCTTCTCCTGAAGATGAATTTTTCTGATCTTACTTATGATTTGCATAAAATACTGGCTTTAACCAGACATATTTTAAGAACTTCATCGCGTTTCACATTTATCTACCTAATTGTTCAAATGATTAGACATTCAGATAGTCTTTTTTTTTTTTTTTTTTAACCCTCCTACTATCTGACCCCAAGGCTGAGGCTGAGTTATACAGTAGTCGTGACAAAAAATAGTTTGGAAAAAAGCTACCAGAGTCCTGAAAAGAAATGTTCAAAATATTAATTTAAAAATACAAAATTGATGTGAAGACATCAACAAAATCTAGTGTAGCTGACTGGGAGATAAATGATGTGTTAAGTATGTTGGGTAAGTGAAGACACGTGTTTAAAAAATACTTTTTAAAAAATTGTTATAAGAAAGGAGAATTCACTGATAAATTCAGAGTTTGTTTAGCTGAAACTCTTCTTTTAGAAGGTCTGTTAAACTGCTTTTTCTGTTTGTCATTGACTTTCCTTTCACCTCCTTCCTACGTCTGGCACTAGTTGTAAGTAGAAACTCTCATAGTTTTTATGCTATACTCTAGTAAATTCCGATCCATAAAATAATGTTCTGTATTTAGCATCATGTTTTGAGTTACTATCAGTGGTTCTTTTTCTGTCTATCTCTCAAATATATTTAGAAAATGTTTTCTGACTTTTGTTTCATGTTGTCTCTCGTCACATCCCTTTCCTGCCTGTATTCCATTCTCCTACTACACCTTACGATTTATTTCTGACTTTGGTGCTGTTAGATACTACAGCTTGCCTTAGAGCTCCCCCTGCTGTAGGATGACCCTATGATTAGTTATGCTTGGTTATTTACGACAAATAATACAGCCTTGTCATAAAGCTTTTTCTTTGAAATTTTACACCTATTATACAGACATGCAGGCTGAGTCAGATCAAGGAATTTGGTCCTAAGCACCTAGCAAATAACGGGTAGGAATGATTGTCTAAAGGATGTAGATGGAACTCTTGCATTTACAGTCAATGCAAATTTAAAGTGAAAATTAAGATTTCAAAAAGTTGTTTTACTAGGTTGAGTTCATTAGAATTACTGTTTATTTACTTTTTTAAATAACATGTAGATGTTATGTGCTTATAGTTTAAAACTAAGTGTCGTTAAAAGATAAGATACTAACACAATTTCTCCTTGGCTGACTGCAGGCCGGAGTCATTTCATAATAACATGAATCCGTATTTAATCTTGTTATGATAACTAGGCTGGTCTGTACTTTAAACTAGTGAAAGGAAAGCTTCCCTTTGAGAAATAAATTTGGAGACATCCAACTACCCTTGATACTTAACCTAAGGATCTCATAACAGACATCATCTGTGAGAAAGAAAAATATTTTAGTTCTGAAAATTCATATGTAAGGCAGTTTAAATTATTTTGTGCCTCAAAGTCATGCTGATTTATGTACTAAATATTTACCACTTTCTCTTTCCATGATAATATTTTTTCTGTAAATATTGGTCTTCAAGCTGATGCTATGTACACCTACATAATGCATTTGTAAGAGGCAATCAGGAAGCAAAGAAATGTAATTTCCTGCTCCTCTTTCAGCAACCTTATGCTAATAATGTTGCTTGAACATATTCCAGGAAGAATGTTGATGGGAAAATCAATTCTTTGTTAGGTTGGTGGATATTTTCTAGTACTGTAATAATAATAGATATTGCTAAATGCTCTGATGATCTCTCTTCGTTTCAGGGTTTGCCAGAAATGCTAGACTTGCTGTTTTCTAAAATCATCTTTACCATCTTTTCAACCCCCTAGACGGAAAAATCTGGAACTGTACCAAGTAAAAAGATAAACTGCTTTATCTCCGGTTTATCTCTGCAGGGGGGAAGAAAAAAATAAAAAAGTATTGTATGTAATTAGTTTATATCATTGGTAATACAGAGAGAGTTGAAAGGCTGAGACTGTGATCCTGACTGTGTTTCAGAAAGAAGTTTTGCTACCCTAAATCCCGCAGAGTTTCTTAGGCTTAACTGATGTAGCAGAGCAAAGATTTATGCAAGAATATGCTCTGACAAAGGAGGAAAGAGCATTAAACTTTGAAATAAAATACACTCAATTTTAATTTGCCAAATAATAATCTATCAAGTCTTGTCTGAGAATTCCTTACATTTTCCTGTATTTTCAGGACTATGTAATATGAGGAGCAGGGAGACACCAGTGCTTTAAAATGAAGGAATGTTTTGAGATAATGGGAAGGTGCAGGCTACCTCTAATCCTAAAATGTATTAACACAGGGACAGCCTATGCAAAAATACTTTACCTTTCAGATGCCCTGAGAGCCCCCAGCAATCTTTGTTATAAAGCTTATATTCAGATCTTGCTTGTGCATCATCCGTTTTGAGTATGGACTGCTGTCTGCAATGTTTGTTTTTTTTGTTTTTTTTTTATTTCAGTACATTAGAAACATAACATTCAGTCAAGGGAAACAAAAATATCTTGATCAAACAAGAGGTATTTATTTGAAACAACTGTACATGAATTGTGACAAAAACAGAGGATGTGAGTAGAAAAGTATATAAATTGGAAACTAATCAGTGTAGAAAACTGATAAAGTGAAAGGATGCGAGAAGGAATCTAAACCCAAAAGAATAAAGAGTTGTTTTCAAGATTGTTAGACAAATCAGGGGGAAGGCCAACAAGGCAGATACCATGGTGGGGGGGTCTGCTGTAGACCACACAACCAGGATGAAGAGACAGCTGAGGTATTCCACAGGCAGCTGGGAGAAGTTTCACAATCACTAGCCTGTGTTTTTGTGGGGGACTTCAATTTATCAGATGTCTGCTGGAAACACAACATAGCAGAAGAAACAGTCTAGGAGGTTCCTGGAGCGTGTAAAAGATGACTTTCTGACATAGCTAGTGTGGGAGCCAACCAGGGAAGGCGCCCCGCTGGACCTGTTGTTTGTGAACAGAGAAGGTCTTGTCAGTGCTGTGGTGGTTGGAGGCCGTCTTGGGCACAGTGATCATGAAATGGTAAGAGTTTTCAATTCTTGGGTAAGTAAGGAGTGGGATTCACCAGAACCACTACCTCGGACTTGCAGAGGACAGACTTTGGCCTGTTTAGGATCGACTCCCTTGGGAGGCAGCTCTGGAGGGTAAGAGAGTCCAGGAAGGCTGGACATGGCTTCAAGAAGGTTGTCCGAAAGGCACAGGAACAGGCTGTCCCCATGTGCTGAAAGACGAACTGGCAGGGAAGAAGACTGGCCTGGTTGAACAGAGGGCTTCAGCTGAGTTCCAGCTAGAACTTGATCTGGCCACTTTCATGAAAGACAACAAAAAGTTTTTCTATAAATACATCAGCCACAAAAGAGAATCTCCCTCCTTTATTGTATGTGGGGGGAAACATAATGACAAAGGATGAGGAAAAGGCTGAGATAATTAATGCCTTCTTTGCCTCAATGTTTACCAGTAAGGGAAGTAGTTCTCTGGGCACCCAGCCCCCTGAGCTGGAAGACAGGGATGGGGAGCAGAATAAAGTCCCCATAATCCAAGGAGACATAGCAACCTGCTACACCACCTAGGCATACACAAGTCTATGTGGCTGGGTGGGATCCACCCAAGGGTCCTGAAGGAGCTCGCAGAAGTGCTCATCAGGCCACTGTCCATTATTTATTAGCAGTCCTGGTTCACCAGGGAGGGCCCAGCTGACTGGAGGCCAGCAAATGTGATGCGCATTTACAAGATGAGCTGGAAGGAGGATCCGGGGAACTACGGAGGATCCTGTCAGTCTCACCTTGGTGCAAGGGAACGTTATGGAGCAGGTCATCTTGAGTGCCATCACGTGGCACGTATGGGACAACCAGACAATCAGGCCCAGTCAGCATGGGTTTATGAAAGGCAGGTCCTGCCTGACCAACCTGATCTCCTTCTATGACAAGGTGACCCTCTTAGTGGAAGACAGGAGGGCTGTGGGTATTGTCTACCTGGACTGTAGTAAAGCCTTTGACACCGTTCTCCTGGAGAAACTGGCTGTTCATGGCTTGGATGGTTATATTCTGCACTGGGCGAAAAACTGGCTGGATGGCCAGACCCAAAAAGTTGTGGTGAATGAAGTTAAATCCAGTTGGTGGCTGGTCACAAGTGGTGTTCCCCAGGGCTCAGTTTTGGGGCCAGTTCTGTGTAATATCTTTATCAATGATCTGGATGAGGGGTTTGAGTTCACCCTCAGTAAATTACCAGATGATACCAAGTTGGGCAGGAGTGTTGATCTGCTGGAGGGCAGGAAGGTGCTACAGTCACCTGGGCAGGCTGGATCGGGGGGCCAACGCCAGTTGTATGAGGTTCAGCAAGGCCAGTGCTGGGTCCTGCACTTGGGTCACAACAACCCCAGGCAACGCTACAGGCTGGGGGAGGAGTGGCTGGGGAGCTGCCCTGCAGAAAAAGACCTGGGGGTGCTGGTCAACAGCCGGCTGAAGAGGAGCTGGCAGTGGGCCCAGGTGGCCAAGAAAGCTCACAACATCCTGGCTTGTATCAGGAATAGTGTGGCCAGCAGGAGTAGGGAAGGGATCATCCCGCTGTACTGGGCACTGGTGAGGCCGCACCTCGAGTGCTGGGTTCAGCTCTGGGCCCCTCACTGCAGGAAGGACACTGAGGTGCTGGAGCGTGTCCAGAGAAGGGCAACGAAGCTGGTGCAGGGTCTGGCAGCACAAGTGCTGTGAGGAGCGGCTGAGGGAGCTGGGGGTGTTCAGCCTGGAGACAAGGAGGCTGAGGGGAGACCTTATCACTCTCTGCAGCTGCCTGAGAGGAGGCTGTAGTGAGGTGGGTGTGGGTCTCTTTTGCTTAGGGACATGGTTTAGTGGTGGACTTGATGTGATGATTCTGAGGGCCTTGCAGGAAACCCAGCAGAGTTTTCTGTGATCCAGCTTTACTGTTTTGATTGTGGGTTTTGGTTTTTGTTGTTGTTGCAAGTAATTGGGTACTAGATCTTGGCTGTATTGTTGAGGAAAGTCTTTGTACCTGTGTTTACATCTAATGAGTTGTTCCACTGGGCTGCAGGCAATTATTATAAAGACCCTTTTTTTTCTTCAGAGAGAACAAGATGGCTCTGTGCATATGGCTGAGCAGGATCAACAGTTTGCATACTACAGCTCTCAGTAGGAGTGTAATGCTTATAAGTACCCTATTGTCTATTATTATTCTTTGATTTGCCATACTCATGGAAAAATAAAGTTGTAATGGAAAGTCACAATTCACGGTTTGCAGTCTGTTTAACAAGTCTTCCAAATTTGTGGTATTACTGGAACATTATGCATGTTCATGCAAGTATTTGAAGGCATTATTTTTTCATATATGTCATCAATCATGGAAACCTTTTTCTATCTGCCCTTGATGCAAAGGATGCTGAGACACAGGAATGAGAAGAGGGAGAGGGAAGAGTGGAGGATGTAAGAGAAGACTGTTGTTTCCTTAGCAACCGGCACTGTGCTGCTCAGGGCACAGATGGCATCTGTCTTAAAGACTGTTAAAGTATGCAGGAAAATACAAAATAAAGCCTAGCATCAAGAAGCTTTCCTCAAGCAGCCCTCAATAACTCCAAACACTTCAAAAAAAATCTCAAACTTTTTCATTGAGAATTTGAATAAAAATTAATAGGAAATAGGCATTTATGTGGGGGGAAAAAAAAAAGGTCAGAGAAAAGGTAGTAAAATGAATGAATTCAAGTAATCACTGGTGCCGATATAGCAAAGTTATGATGGTCAGCTTTAAGCTGGAAATAATTTTGGAGAGAGGGGACTCTCACAGAGGTCAGGAGCTGCCTATGCAGGTTACAGCATTTGATGAAACCTGGCATTGCTGGTACTGGTGCTGAAAACAATTTATAAGTTGGCTTCTGTGAGCATTCTTCTGGCAAGGAGGTTGTCTACTCTTTTAATTTTCTGCAATGTAAAGGCAACCTGAGAGTCAGTGTAAAATGAAGAATATAATTGTGCAATTTTGAGTCTATATTTGTTCTGATTTTTCTCCGTTATTGATTTACAAAGCACTGTTAAGGCTCTGTCCTGGCTTCGCTGTTCTTCCATTGGACACATATTCACAGAAATGAAATTTGTGTTCAACTTGGTGTACATTAAGATGAACAACATCCTTTTCTTTGAGACTATACTTTTGGACAAAATTGTCTTTGGTTAGTTATCTGTATATATATAATACTTTTGCAATGCAATTTGAATTGTCTGTATGTGTTCTCAGTTGTGTCTGGAATAGCAGCAGTTTTGTCAGAAAAATACGTGGCCAAGGTGTTAGATGTAGGTAGTGTGTATGCACTGGAAAAATGCCAACGAAAAGAAAATTAACAATGGCCTTGTAGACTTTATATCCACGTGAGTGTACCATACTGTTTGTAGTAAGCCTGCCTCACCTTTATGCAAGTTGTCTTTTTTGTTTGTGACTTCCTGGTGTTTCATTTTCATCCTCCTTAGAGCAGGATCATTCACTTTTTTGGCAAGTGTGGAATTATGTGCAGGAATTAAGTGAAGTAAATTTATAATTTTATTTATTTCAAAGAAGAAAAATAATTAATTTAGAATGTCACTTATCTGTTAAGAATCTAGAGATAAGTCCATGCCTCACTTCTGATGTTTAAACAACGGTGTATCAGGTGAGGTGAGTCTAAAACAGCAACAAACCAGAACCGTAGCGATTTAGACTTGACTGCCATTTATTTGAAGGATGAGTTAATGTCTACACAAAGTTAATAACTGGAAAAAAAGAACCTAGGAATCCCCCTCATTCTTCTGCAAGTATGCTGGCATTTTATGTTAAAAAATTACTGAAGCGAAAAAAGCCTTAGAGTTACTCCCAATGGTGTCTTTTTTTTTCCACCTCAAAATCATTCTCAGCATTTAGATGAGATTGCTCCAAACTGTAAGCAGCATTTAATGCCAATGTTCACAGCACAAAGTGGCATCTCTCCAAGACTAGAAAAGAATTAGCAAGATTAGTTTAATATTTCTTAAAGGTTGCGGAATTATTTAATAAAAATCCTATTATATGTGATAATACTAGAAACAAGGTCATGCTGGCTACATATTCTTCTATTTTGCATACTAATCTATGTGAGATGGAATCAGGAAGTAATTCTTCCCTCCATTTAAATTTTAAAAAATATTGCCTAGCTCAGCGCTTGGCTTTTTTACCTTTCTTTGAAGTATCTTGTCATTAGCACCCTTTCTCACATCATCATTATGCAATTTGGAGATGCAGTTTGGAAATTCGGATGGCTTTATAACATTGAATTGTAAATATACCTTAAATGCTGTGTTCTAAAACAAAAAGCAGCTTTTGTTTATATAAATCATTTTTTAAATCTGAGAATGTATATATAAGTATATATTTATAGTTTTCTCTATATACTTAATTAGACAATTTATATTTTTAGATACATACATACTTTAAACATAGATAACTATGCTTACAAGAATACTTACAAACTTTTAAGTGTAAGCTTACAATGCAAAGAATAAATATTAGGTTTATTTGATTTTCATACAGTTGTTTTATGCTGGGACTTCCAGTGGAGCCTAAATCCCTTATGCATCTCAACTGTTCCCTTAAGCTTAGGCAGTTTACATTATATCTATTCTGCTAACATTACAGACCCTAGCCCAGAAGCATGTTAAACATGCATAACTCTACTCATGTATGTTAATCTCTTGTTTGCTAGCAAGGGTAAAATAGATACTGTTTGTCACAGTGAAAAAATGGCTACCAAAGTTAGGAGACTTCTTGTTTGATTTGCACTACCTCAGGCAAATATAAAAAGGGTTGGTTAGAAAAAAAAGGGATCCAATCACTAAGTATTTCAAGGGTCTAGGTTTGTTGTTCATTTATTTGTAAAAGTTTCACCTTTTATAATTTTTAATAAAAAAAGAGAATGTAAGCCTTTTTAAGGACAGCCATTTAAAGCAATAAGAGATAGGGCTTTCTTTGGAGTGGCAAGGTTTCCTAATGACTGGGATGCTTGGACATGACACGGCCCTTGGGAGATCTTGACTCAGTTTGACTGGGTATTCAATTTGGACCTCTGAAATATTTCTTGATCAAAATTTCAGTATTCAAAATGAACACATTTCTATGAAAAAACATTTATCTTGGGGTTTTTTTGTCATTTTTTATTAATGCAGAAAATTTTTCAGACATTTCTGACCTTTCATATTTGTAAATCTCAGGTAGAAATAGGTTTTTTTTACAGAAAAAGAAATGATAGCAACAGCGTTCATGACAGCAGAGCAATTATGTCATAGGACCCTTTTTTTCGCACCATGGACTCACTGTTGCCTTCACTGCTAGCCTGAGCTTTCAGTCTGCGTAAGTTCTCTTGGCATGCTAAAGATTGCTGAATGAGGTAGTCACACAGAAACTGTGGGAGAGAAAAAGGATATATCATTGAATAAATGCTCATTTCATAGAAAACTAATTATCTTACCAACTATTTTGAAACACAGCCTGTTTGATTTTGCAGTTTGGAACTCCCTTTTTTGTTAATGCATCTGCTTAGCATGTAGGAATTGTTAGAAAAAGCAGAGGAATGGAACAAATCACATTTGGTTCAGTGGAGGGAACTTGGAAAGAAAAAGCACTATGCTCTGTTGTGGTTGGGGCCAGTCAGAAAGACTGATCACTATACTAGTAGCTATAGTCTGTTCATGACACAGAGGAATATCTCGTGATGTATTGATACAAAGTTATGTAATGTGTAGAAATGTAGATGAAGGATCCAGTAATATAAGACTGCTACATCAGTGGACAGGTAAGAACTACAGACGTCATCTTTCTGAAATTCTGTAAGGCCATTGACATGATGGCCCACAACATCCTTCTCTCTAAATTGGAAAGAGACGGGTTTGATGGGGATACTATTCAGTGGATGAGGAACTGGTTGGATGGTTGCATCCAGAGAGTGGCGGTCAATGACTTGACATCCAGATGGAGATCAATGCGGAGTGGTATCCTGCAGGGGTCCATAATGGGACCAGTTTAATATCTTCAGCAATGACATAGACAGTGGGATCGAGTGCACCCTCAGCAAATTTGCAGATGACACCAAGCTGAGTGGTGCTGGTGGACACACCTGAGGGATGTGATGCCATCCAGAGGGACCTGAACAAGCTGCTCAGCACTGGTGAGACCCCACCTGCAGTGCTGCATCCAACTCTGGAGCCTTCAGCACATGAAAGACATGGGCCTGTTGGAGTGAGTGCAGAGGAGGCCACAAAAATGATCAGAGGGCTGGAACAGCTCTCCTATGAGAAAAGGCTGGGAGAGTTGCGGTTGTTCAGCCTGGAGAAGAGAAGGCTGCAGGGAGACATTATTGTGGCCTTTCAGTACTTAAAGGGGGGCCTCTAAGACAGACAGGGACAGACTTCTTAGCAGGGCCTGTTGTTATAGGACAAGGGGTAATGGTTTTGAACTGAAAGAGGGTAGATTTAGACTAGATATAAGGAAGAAATTTTTTACAATGAGAGTGGTGAAACACTGGAATGAGTAACCGAGAGAGGTGGTAGAAGCCCATCCCTGGAAACATTCCAGGTCAGGCTGGATGGGGCTCTGAGCAACCTGATCTAGCTGAAGATGTCCCTGCTCACTGCAGGGGTGTTGGGCTAGATGGCCTTTACAGGTCCCTTCCAAGCCAAACCATTCTACAATTCTATGATTCTATGATAGAGGTATGTCTCTAAATACATGTGTTCTGGTCTAAACATGTAGGTCCAATTGCAAGATCATGGCTTTTCTGAGCACACACTACAGTTTTCAGGCTAAAACTTCATGGGGTTTTACTTCTTTCCACTTGCTCCAGTAGATGCAGGCAAAAGCTGATGGAACTTGGTAGGCGTACAAAAGATGAAGGCAGCAGCAGCACAGCAACACTGTGTTTCATGGGGCTTTTGGAAGTTTAAGCATTGAGGGAGAAACAGATGCATTTACTATTTTTGCCATAGAAATTTAATGTGAACTCCAACAGGAGTGAAGAAATACTAAAAATTTGACTGCCTTTTCTTCCAACAACTTGTTATGTTTCTTTCTTAAAAGCGTCATAATATTTGCCCTGTTTTGAGACAGGGGGTTGGACTGGGTGATCTCCAGGCCTCCCATCCAACCTAACTATTCTGAGTTCTGTGCACATGTAGGAAAAGAAGCAACACAGTACATAAAGTATTAAATAAATCTTCTGTTAAAGAAAGGTGATTTCTACTTCCTGAGTTTTTTCTTGAGAAAATTAGAACACAGAAAATGGATGGTCATCTGTTAACATTTTTTACACACATTATTAATTGTAATTCACCTGTATGTTCTTTGAGAGTGAATTTGCAGAACCATTGAAGCATTTATCAAAATGTAGTGAAGAACATTAAAAGTCTTGAATGTAAATGCATTTGTCTTCTAGACTTTTAGAGGAAATTGCATGGAGAATATTTTTTAATTAACACTTCATTGGGAAGAGCTCCATATGACTTTCAGTACTTAATTTTATTTTAATGGGCAGTATTCCCATTTTTGTATAATGAAGTGCCTGCTATTAGAAACATCCTTTTCTCAGACTCCTGCAGACAAATTAAAGCACAAAGAAGTGAAGTGATTTGCCCCATGTTACACAATCTCGCTGGGTAGAAACAAGAACTGAACCCAGATTTCCTGGCTTACAGTCATGCACTTTCATAGGAAAGTCACACTTTAGAGGACAAAATAGGTATCTATTCAGAACAACGTTTCAAGTGAAGTAGTGAGGAATCAGAAAATCATAGAATCATTTAGGCTGGAAAAGACCCTTAAGATCATCATGTCCAACTGTTAACCTATCACTGCCAAGTCCACCACTAAACCATGTCCTTAAGCACCACATCCACACATCTTTTAAATACCTCCAGGTATGGTGACTCCAGCACTTCCCTGGGCAGCCTGTTCCATTGCAGTACCTGGCACCCAGCCTTGTCAATATAAAGGTAGTTTCTGCTAATTCAGTTCTTCTGTGTGAGTGTGGGTGTTAGTTTGAAGTCCCTAACTACATGAACACTATGTTTTACTTACCTCCCTCTATGATCAAATAGTGAAGAAATTTTATTTATTAAAAAAGTAGAGAGTCCAGTTGTGGTCTAACATAAGCTTCATTCTTTGTGATGATGTAATACAGTGTAATATACTGTTACCACCAGGGAAGATGCATTATTACATTCTGTTATTATCTTGTCGGTTTTCTGCATGACATAAAAAATATATAATTATACCTGTAAAGAGGCACAAGAGTAGTTATTAGTAACTTTATCCTAACCATGTTGATAATAGACTTTTTCTTGTCCAAAGACATTTTTTGCTTCTTATTTTATCCCATTCTAAAAAAATTACTTAATATTTAATATTACTTTAAAGTATTGAAGAAAGAATGAAAAGGAGTTCACTGTAGAGTAGATAATCTCTAGAGAGTTTAATTTTGGTATGTTTTGCTATTCAAAAGTCAGTTTACAGATTTTTTTATAGCACTAACTGATTGTCTTGATGCAGAACAATACATATTGCTTATTGAATTCAGTCAAGACATAAATGTGCATGTTTATATTTAATGTATGCTGTATACAGATGCAGCATTCGCCAATAATTATCTCAACCAACAGATCAGAGATTGTAGTAGAACGATTATTTTATAAATCTAAGCAATGTGTTTACAAGACATGTATTATGGAAAATCTAGACTTTTTAGAAAATACGCTGTTAAAATTTTTATAACTGTATGTTGCTAGTAATTAACACTACTCTGGGATACCCAAAGTGACAGTGATGAATGCCACTGTTGAATTAATTAGGCAGACATACAACTGTATGGTTGTTTTTTTGCCAAGAAATATTGCTATATTACTTACTTCTGCTCTAAGTAACTTTACACCATATAAAGCTGTATGAATTTTGGATTCTATGCAAAAGGTAAGGTGTCTTAGCAGAACTTCTTGTTATTTTTGCTATTGAGAATAAATTTGATGCATTTTTAAGTTATGAAAAAATAAAAATTTAGATGCTGCATTTAAGAAGTAAAAATCCATAGCAAATGAAAACAACAAAAAATTATGGTAATCCCCTGGAGTAGAGAATCTTTTCTGGATATGTTTTTGCATAGTTGCCCACAAAATAATTGTAGCAAATGGTGCAGTAAAGGTATTAAGAATAATTTCTTGTGCCTCATTTATATTCACAATTATCCTGAGGAATGCTTATCAGTTCTTACATGAATAAGGCTCCATAATACAGTACCCTTCAAAGTGCAAAAGTTTCTGGAGTTGCTCGCCCCTTCTTATGCATGTTCCTGAGAAGTGCTGACTCACCCATGACCACCATAGCAGCAGTTTCTTATATAAAAGTTCCTGATGCTGACTGTGTAAACATTATTGACTAAAAGGATGAAGATATTATCAATAAATAAGTAATAATAAGAAAAGATGGTGTCTATGGAAGGGTATGATACCTAGCATTACCTGATCAGCTATACCTTTCTATGTTTGTTCTTTGCCTTTAACAAATGTAAGGTAATTTGTGGTATCTTGATCATCTTTCACTGATGTCATTAATCGTTTGTCATAACTTCTGTGAATAACACAGAATTTTCATTGTCATAGCAACTTTTGAAATCCTTAAAATATAATGTAATACGTTTTGCTTTGAAAAGCAGTCTTGTTCAACTGCAGAGTATATCAGAAATGTCATATTGATCACATCTTATTTCTAGAACAGTTAGATAGTTATGCACAAAGTATTAAAAGAAGAGCTATCACATCAGGCTGTCAGCTACTTGTCTTTGTTTTCCAGAGGTATGTTTTTCATTGAAATGTTTAAAGACTACCAAACTCTCTCTTTAAATTTTAAGAATGTTCTGAGGAGAGGAATTGCAGTGGTGAAGAGGACAGAGCAGCAGTAGGTAGCAGGCAATTCAATACTACAGCTTCTTTGAGATCCTTGAAATAATTTTCTACTTCAGCCATCTTGCTTCCATATAACGTGATTTAGAAGCCTTCATAAATTTCAAGTGCGAGCACATTACGATATGCTCATAGTTAAGGCTCAGAGACATAGCTATGGACATGATGTGTTCAGGAGGTGAAAACCCATCACTACTTTGTTACCTGGTAATGATGGGTAACAGGCTTTCTGCAAGGGCATGATCTCCCTGGCATCAGAGCTGCTGCAGCAAGCAGGATAAGCAGATGCAGCCAGGACTGAAACCCTCAGTCACTCCACATGGAAACACAAGATCTCTGCAGAACCTGCCGCAGCAAAGCAACCTGCTGCTGCATAGAAAGGCAGAAGCCTTCTGCTGTAGCTCTCCAGGGTGTTGTTGCTGAGGGTGCTGTTCCGACGAGGGCTAGCGACTGTCCCGCTGCTCTGGCTTCTGTTCATGGGAAATCTCTTCTGAGCCTTCACCTTTATTGGTGATGCAGCTGCGGGATTTTCATTGGTTTCTTTTTCAGGATGGAGAGGAGATCATTTTGCAAATAGTTACAGGCATCTCTCCTCTTCCAAGCCTTTATTAGTGTGTGTGCATTCACAGTGTGTGCGTTCCCTCACAGTGTGTGCGTTCCCCAGAGCTTGGCCAGAAGAGGAAGCCTGAGAGCACTCCTTGGCCACTTCAGTCCAAAATCCAGTAACTTAGTGCAACTCACTCACAACAGCCATTGAAGTGTGTCTTTGTGCTGAAGCAGCTCAGCAGCATTCACATATTCCATTTCACCAGCTTCTCCCTGGAAACAGCAGCCTTTCCCAGGAGGACAGGAATACCTTGCTGGGTGAGCTGGAAGGGTAGAAGAAATGGGCTGCTGAACAAAAGCAAAAATCACAGCCATTTGCCAAGTATGTGCATGTCTGAGTTCTCAATGTTTAAGTAGTATTACCAAATGGACAAGTATGAAGGCTGTGAATTTATTCAAAAATAAGGAAAGAAAATTATATAGAAGAGAGTAAGTGTGGTAGAGGAGGAAAGAGAGAAGAAAGCAGTTTTGGGTAGTAGAAATATTGTGGTCGACACGCAGTTAACATTTTTTTCTCATGATGAAAACACATATGACATTAGACCGTAAAAACCTCTCATGTTGTCAGTTCCTCTAGCTGTCAGTGTCACACTGTCCTAAACTGGGAGCAGAAGAATGCAGGGATGACTTTTTCTGCCTGATGTGTACCACCAGCATTTGAGAGTCATTATTTTCAGAGCAGGCATTTTTCATCTCTTCCCCTAAGAAGAACAAACAATAGAAAGAGTAGAAGGAGAGCTAATGCTCTGTGTGTGGTGACAGTGCCATATAGCAATCAGTTTTCAAATATTCATTATGCAAGTATTTTTATTCTGCAGTCTAGTGAGAAGCAAATTATGCTTCTTCATCTGGCATTGAGCTTTTTTACAAAAAGGCTGAGAGGATTTGAGTGTGTTTTGGGGGGAGGAAGCTAAAATTGCTACAGATTTCTTCTTGTCCTTATAATCCTTCCCCCAGCTGTGGCTTTAATTAGGAGTTCTGCAATAGCACCACGGAGAGTCTATCCATCAGTGGATGGATAGACTGGAACATTATAAATGCATACTGGTCTTGTAAAGAAAATAGGTTTATAAAGATGGAACTTGTTTTTACAGTTTTGTGTAATTTGGGACTTCTTGAAGATACCTGTTGTAATATTTCAGTTATCAGAGAAGCTCATTTAAACTATAAGAGATGCTCATCCTTTCCATCCTCCCTCTGTGGACTGGAAAGCATCGAATACAGCCCTGCCTAATGCTTCCAGGGTATCTGTCCCTCTCACATGGCATTAGGAAGCACAGCTGGCTGACAAAATAGATAATGGTAGACAGACATTACAAAATAACATATTTAATATCTTACAATACTGATTCAATATAGCAAGCAATTTTCTTGTTAAAATACTTAATTTTATACCCTGGTTTTGTTCCTGTGTGTCCTTTCCATAACATTTCTTTCACCAGATTAGGAGAGAACATAGTCTAACCCAGAATCTACATACACAAGCCACAATAAGAAAAGTTTACAGCCATTTCAAAATTTTCATAGGAATTAAAAAAATAAATCTCAAATGGATGAGATCAGAAAAGATGAAATTACACATCTAAGGGGTACAAGTAATACACTGATAACACTGTCTGCTCCTTAGGAAGTGTTTATTTCCTTTCCTGAGTTGCAAAACTGTTTTATAGCATCGTACGTAATGAAACAGGAAATGTTTAACAATACTTCTGTGTTTAGAGCATTCAGTTGTAGACTAATTTCTTAGTTTGGAGGTAATTGTTCACAGAGCAGCTGGGCTGCACAAAAATTGATGGCAATAAGGAAGCTGTTAGTTTTAAGCACAGAAACCAAAATTCAGTCTTGTGAGGAGGAAACAGTGATGCCTATAGCTGATGAATGCATGGTGGCACATCAAAGAAAGGGAACAGTATAAAGAATTCTCTGGCCTTCTCATTTTTGTTCTCTTTCTTCTCTGATAACTACATTATTATTAGTGGTATCTACAGAGTTAGAATCACTGAATCATAAAATTATATAGCTTGAAAGGGTTCTCTGGAAGCTATCTCATCTAATCCTCTGCTGAAAGCGGGGCTAACCTCAAAATTTGATCACGTTTCCCAGGGCCTTCACCAGTGAAGCTCTGAGCATCTCCAAGATGGAGATTTCACAACAGTTTTGGGCAGCTGCTTTCTGTTCTTAATCATCACCATTGTGAAGATTATGTTTTTCCTTATGTCCATTCAAAATACTACTTTGTGCAAGCTGTGCCTGTTGTTTCTTGTCATTTCTCCACGAATTACTGGGAAAAGTCTGTCTCTACCTCTCTATATCCTCCCTAGAGGTAGCTGAATGCAACAATTATACCTCTTTCTCCTTATCCATGCTATCGAGACCTAGTTCTCTCAACAATCCTCACCATGTCTCAGTAAGACAGTCCTCCATTCAATTCTCACCAGTTTGCTAGTGTCAATGGAAGAATCATGTGCCCACTCCATTAATACTCTGAAGTGCCTGAGATACAAGCTAGTCTGGTAGACAAGCTAATAAGGCCCACTGAGAAAGAGGATACACTAACCTGGGCTTAACTCTGTTCTGTTCAATTACACAGCACAGCCTTCCAGCTTCAAACTGGTCCTAGGGCAGCTAGCAGAAGCTGTGGCTCTACACTGCAGTGTATGACTTACTGCTGCTGTGGTGGGAGAAGTGGAGGTCTATGAGCTGTGGCAACAAGCAAATCCACAGTTCTTTGTCTGAAGCTGGTGTCCTTTGAAGATCTGGCTGTTTGAAAATCAGAAATGTTCTAGCTTTACACATAATAGCTATAGCCTCTTTAGCTAAAGAGGGAAGGAGGACATAATGAAAGCTAAACCAGTTGCCCTGAGACCCTTTCTGGTTGTATGACGTATGGAATCATCTTCCTTTTATAAAAACTCTTTTTCAGCTCTTGTATCACTGAAGCAAGTATGAGGGGAGAAGGAGATAGAGGATGCTATTTTGGAACAGCATCTAGGGATGTGTATCTTGTTTTGATCCTCTGGGTCTGAAGAAGCATCTAAAGCTATTTATGCTGCTTGGCAGAGTAAGCTATACACCAGTAAAACGTGCATTTCTTTGCTGTCTTAATGTGTTAAAACAGAAAAATCTTTAAAATGAAGAGTTTTTTGCAAGCTGATGAATTTTCTTTTTTCTCAATATGAAAATATTCCCTGTGGCATTTGTCACAGGTGTTTTCTTACAGTCTTCTTTCTGCTATCCCCTAAGGCCACAGAATAGCTATCATGAAAGCAAAAAAGTTGTCTTAGAAACCTGTCTTGAAAAAGAGTGAAAATATAACTTAGCCTACAGCTGCAAAACATGAAAGTGTCAATAGTCAGCTTCTCCTGATTATAAATATTATTAGCCTTCATGTACTGAAGTCTTTAATATTCTTAATTTCTTCAGCCAGTTAAGATCCTCTTCAGCCTGTTTCTGCTGAACGCTGTACCTACCTGCAGAAGATATTTCCACTTATTTTTTCCCTAGAGTTATGTCCAGTACAGAAGTCAGTTTCATAAAAGCTCCAAATTAAGTCTAATCAAAGGCTCTTTATCATACTTGTCTGCTAGAGTTGTATTATTAATTTCCATTCCTAAATCTTTAGGCAAAACTATTAAGAATAGAAAAAAACATGGCATTTTTAATACAAAGTAGTTAATGGCATTTGCAGGAATGTATCATATGCGCGTAATTGCTATCATGCAGATTTATAGGATCTCTAACAAACAAATATCGTGATTTAACAGTGATACAAAACAGATTCATCTACAGTGAAGGTATGATTGAAAAAAAAAAGGTTGATGTACATAATGAATTGTTTTCTTGTTCTTTCACCTTTTATTAGAGTTTATGTTGGGGATTTATTTATTTAGAGTAGTAAATGCCACAGTTCCTGACAGTCACCTGATGGCCAGGGTTCTAAACAGTTTGCTACATGTTTATAATGATTTTTCCCTTGAGTAGAACTGGATTTAGGAAACAAAGTTTAGGTTCTATTCAAAGCAGTCTGACCAGTTGGAAGGCAAGCAAATAGCTTTTCCACTCTGGTATTCTCCAGTTTTGCACCTGTCATTGTTTAACATTGGTGGGTACTTGGAGTCTCATTAATTGTGTCTAATTGGCAATATCAAGAGGAAGCAGATAGTGAGTCCCGGAAAGTCCAGATGTTCAGCTAGGCAAGAAAACCAGGGGCTGATTTTGGGTTTTGATGAGGAAGAGATCGTCACAAGCAGGCCGGAAAAGGGATGAACAGAAAAGCATGGAGAAGCGTTTTGCAGTAGCAGTGACTTCTAACATGTGTCAGATCCATTTGTACAGCCTTGTACAAAGAGCCTCCTCATGAGGCTCTTCACTGTCGCTTCTGGACTGAGCATTCCGCTGTTCATTAATCATATTTTCATGGTATTTCTGCTGAAAGAATAATAGATTGGAAATTCAGTAGCGCTGAAAAATAGGGTTTCATTCTTTAGTTTTATGTATTTTAAGTTGTTGGGGTTTTTTTTGGCCAGGAACCTTCCTGCATTTGTAACTAAGGTGACAGAATATATGTTTTTAGACTACTGAAGATGCTATTTCTTTACAACACTAACTCTTTATTGTTAGCAGGATTTGGATAAATTACAGTCTAACCACATTTTAAAAGCAGGTCATTCTTCTTTTTTCCTCTTACATAGTTCTTCCTATAAATCAAGTCATTTTTATACTCTTTTTCTGTTTCCCAATTTATATCACAGAATTTTTTTATGGAACTAAATGGCAAAGGAACTTTAGAGACCATAAGATGCTTGAAAAATTTCATTTTCAATCTATCTAAAGTTTGATCTATCTATATGTATAATGGCTGCAAAATTTATTTTCTATGAAGATCTGAGAATTCACATTTTATTTACATGTTTTGATATTAGTAAATATAGTGATATTCAATAATAGTAAACTAAAAAGTGATTTTAAACACAACTGCACAAAAATATACATTGGCAGCTAATTTTGTAGTGGATAATTGAAATAAAAATTTGTAAGAGATTGTCCACAGAAAAAGAGAAGTATGTTGTACAGAAGCTGCCAAATATAAGTACTGTATCAAATATTAAGTATTCTAAAAGACTTGTTAATGAACAGTGCCTGTAAGAAAGAGTATTCATAACAAAAGTTGGAAATAATTTTGAATATCAGAGAAATAAAGTGTTCTTATATAGATATTCATGCGCTGAGATCACATTCATGGTGCAGTGACATAAAAAAATGATCGTCGGTACCTAAATAGAAACAATCCGTCTTCCTAGTGCTTCTGTATATACTTGTATGTGCTAATGATTTAAGTAAAAGTTTTTAACTCCATAATCTAATAATTAATTTCTTAATGTTCTGTTTTCTAGGTAAGTACTCTCTGTATTCTTCATTAAACTGACAGAAAACCTAACATTCCTCTCTGCCTTCTCGAAGTGCAACAAAAGAGGTAAAAACCAAGACAACAAAAATGAAGGGCCATTTGGTAAGAGTTCACTTTGTTTTATGTGCTCATCTGGTTTTGGAGGAATGCGACGGTTACAGAGGGTTAATTTGTGTAGAACAGGTGAGAGGAGAGAAGCTGATTACAGCAACCTTCCTCTCCATGGTCCAGCATCACATTATTAATGTAAAGGCTTCCTGTTTCCTAAAAGGTTGAAACAGAGCGTAGCCAGAGAGTTTTGATGGCAGAAATCTCTATGTTTGACAGTTATTTGGATCATACCAAAGATGGAAGAAATTGCTCTTTTGGGAAAAGGGTTACATGAGGTATCTGGAGTGGTGGTGATGCTCTTACTAATAATAAGTACAATTTCATTTTGCTTCCTCGAGGGGGGACAAGGCAAGAACAAACAAAAGTAGGAAGTAAGAAAGGTGGAAAAATGCAGCTAACTGTGGTTCTTTGCAGTTTGTTTCACAACCATTTGGTGAAGCAATCTCAGGTAAAACAGATGGCCTTCTGAGCTTCTGCAAAATCTGACTGTCCTGTGTGGAACTGAAGTGATTTATGACGTTACTGATAGCTTCCATTGTAGCCACTGTCACAGGAATGCAGGGTGCACCCTTAGCCAGCTAGGATCAACTGCTTTTAGTTAGAAGGCCAAGGAGAGGAAAAAGAGGAAGAGAGAAGGAGTAGTTGGAAAAAAAAGGTAATTACAAGGAAAATTTTGTTGCTGAGGCAAGTGGCTCCGGTGCCAGCAGGACCTGCAGTGGAGCACTCCAACACAGTGTATAGGGGAGTTTCCCAAAACCGGGGAACTTGGGGAGCAGAGAGACCTGCCAGGAACCAGCAGTTTGCCAGGCAGCAGCTGACAAGACCAGGAGCAGTGGCAAATAAGCTCCCCCCGCACCCGCCACATATAAAAGCCCCTATGGAGCACTAGTGACCGGGGCGGGCAATCAGGGCGCGGCAGCTTGCGCGTCAGGACGTGCAGGAAGGGTGTGCAGGAAGGGCACTGAAGCTCTGACAGCTCGACCAGGGAGCAATGGTATCCACCTGGCAGAAAGCCATGGCTGCTCTAAGCCCTGCACCCACCATGGCTTCCCAGACAGAGCTGCGGGGGTTACACGCTGCCGCCCAGGTGATCAGGACCAGTCGTCATGGGTTTATGAAAGGCAGGTCCTGCTTGACAGACCTGATCTCCTCCTAAGACAAGGCGACCTGCTTAGTGGATGAGGGAAGGCTGTGGATGTTGTCTGCCTGGACTTTGGTAAAGCCTTTGACACCATTTCCCACAGCATCCTCCCGGAGAAACTGGGTGCTCATGGCCTGAACAGGTGTACTCTTTGCTGGGCAAAAAAATGGCTGAATGGTTGGGCCCAAAGAGTTGTGGTGAATGGAGTTAAATCCAGTTGGTGGCCGGTCACAAGTGGTGTTCCCCAGGGCTCAGTTTTGGGGCCAGTTCTGTATACCTTTATCAATGATCTGGATGAGGGGATCAAGTGCACCCTCACTAAGTTACCAGATAACACCAAGTTGGGTGACAGTGTTGATCTGCTGGAGGGTAGGAGGGCTCTGCAGAGGGATCTGGACAGGCTGGACCAATGGGCGTCAGCCAAACGTTGAA
>KL264040.1:23161-35692 GCA_000699545.1 Podiceps cristatus
CTGGTGAAGGGTCTGGAGCACAAGTGCTGTGAGGAGCGGCTGAGGGAGCTGGGGGTGTTCAGCCTGGAGACAAGGAGGCTGAGGGGAGACCTTATCGCTCTCTGCAGCTGCCTGAGAGGAGGCTGTAGCGAGGTGGGTGTGGGTCTCTTTTGCCAACTAAGAGGCAATAGGACAGGAGGACATGGTCTCAAATTGTGCCAGGGGAGGTTTAGATTGGATATTATGAAACATTTCTTCACTGAAAGGGTTGTCAGGCACTGGAACAGGCTGCCCAGGGAAGTGGTGGAGTCACCATCCCTGGATGTGCTTGAAAGATACGTAAATGTGGTGCTTAGGGACATGGTTTAGTGGTGGACTTGGCAGTGACAGGTTAACAGTTGGACTTGGTGATCCTAAGGGTCTTTTCCAACCTAAACAATTCTGTGAAAATGACGCAAGTGGAGGTTTTTGGAGCAAGAACATGAATCTCACACTCTGGTGCTTTTCAGAACCTAACCCAAGATGTTGGAAGTGGTGATGTCGCATAGTGAGGTACTGTAGACTCTTCAGATGTGAGCTTTGAAACCTTAGTGATGCAATAGGGGATTCCCGAGGTCCTGGACCTGACATTGAAGGCTGCTGTGCTGTCAGGGATGAGTCTTACCTGTCTACTTGTCCTTTCTAGTAACAGTGTCAAACTTTGGATCCCCCAAGACTGGTACTGGCTTGGGAATCTGTATGTTTCATTGCAAAATGCAAGATCTTGGGCTTGGTAGCCATCAAAACTTTTCTGGCACATGACTGAAAAATAATTATAAACTTTAATCTTGCATGAATTTTAGCTTGCCTAATTATGCTCTGCCTACATTAAATTTCCCTATGCTTGTATTCACACACATGCAGAGATGCAGGCACACGCACATACCTGAAACAATGGCAAAAATCAAGTATTTTTGAGATAGATGGAGTTTGGAAAATAGAAATGAAAATAGCCCCTTAGCAAAGATTTCACCTGAAGAAAGATTTAAAGGATAAAAGGGAGAAGACTTGACAGTATATACTGCAGTTGTAGGAATGATGGATAAAAAACTGTCTTGCCTAATAGTAAAAAGAACAGGGGCAACATTTTCAGTATTTCCTCATTTTTAAAGAATGACTTATTCAGCTTTTCAGTAACTAAAGACATTCAGACATAGAGGAATATTCCCTTAAAAGGTTACAGTTTTCTGAAAACAGGAGATTGTCATGTCTGTTTTTAATGCAGACTTTTTTTTGTCTATAGTACATAGTTAAATTACTCAATGCAGCTATTTAAAATATTCTTTCAATTAAAAAAAAAGAAAAGGCACAAGAATAACAACAAATCAAAATCCATGCATGCTGTTTCGTTTCACATTTAATGTGTTCTTTCTGTGGCACTTGATGTAGTTTTCTTTCTTGATGATGAATCTATGTAGCTACTCTGTATTGACATCTTTAAAACTTATGTATTTTTTCTGAGAACATTAGGGAAAATGGCTAATATTATAATAAAGACATAACTTTAAAGCTTTTCATAATGGTTACCATAGTTGGAGGTAACATGCTTCAGGCGATCAGAATTGCCTGAAGTATGGAGTATGTTACTAAATCAACCTGTAGAGGGCAAGACGGTGGTTTTGGCATAGCAGAATTTATATGGCTCTAATAGTGAAATGAGAAAGCTCATTAGGACTTCATTGTAACTAGCTTAAATGCTCATAAAAAATACCTACTGTTATTGTAATTTGCTGCTCATAATAGTAAAATAATATATGTTGTTCTGAGTTGTCATGGAATGGAGATTGTCTTGTTCAGTGATTCTTTAAAAAAACCTTTTTGCTCTGTAATTCTAGAAGGAAAAAAAAAAATACCCAAATATTTTAATAACCAATACAGTCCTGTAAACCTTTTGATATATGAAGAAATATACTGTCCCACAATATCTTCCTTCAAAATAATGCACGTATGTAAAGGGAGAGGATTAACTTGTGTTAAAATATACATAAAACACCCCCATGACTATGTCCATTCCCTAATTCTTTAAAGTACTTCCTTATCATTTAAAACACCCTTTGGGGGAAAGGAGTGAGTCCCATGATACGGTAAAAATTAACTGTGAGACATGGGTCTGGCAAACCTTGCACTTTTTGTACAAGTACATTTCATAGTGATGAATGTTTTCTGACAGAAAATAAGGTTGAATCTGACTTTAGTGAGTTCTTTGACAAGGAGCCTGTTGAGAACTGGCTACTGTGATCCCTGCACAAATAATAGAACCGTTCAGAAAGGGGTTCCTAAGAGGAAAGGAATTGGGGCTTGGAAGGAGTTTCTTTTGTACCATTCAAAGCAACAGGCATATTTCAGGTAAGGTGGTCTATTTACTTGTGCAGGGACCATTCAACTGTGCAAATTGTATTATTTAGGTAATATCTTGTGCGTGTGTGCAGTATCTTAGAATATCTCATGCATACATGAGTGACAGTGCTGACAAACTGCACAAACATAATTGCATGGTCATAAGCACAGACCAGGCTGAACTAAAATGCAGCCTTGCTTTGGAATTGTTGGGGGTTTTTTTAAACCTGTTTTTGTTTGTTTGTTTTAAATATTGAAATTTTACTGCCAATAGTTCTAGCCACTTCTTCTAATGTTTTTCTAACATGTTTTGTCAAAGCAATTTAATATGCCGCTGTTCTTTCTGATAGAGAAAGACTGGGTGCAAATCATGTAAGTCTTACTGACTTAAAAGCGTGAGTGTTAGATTTTTGGTTTTTATGAAACTCTTGTTGTCTAGTATACAGTGGGCTTTTACTGGGATTTCAATGCATTTTCATTGCCATTTCCATACTTGTTGCACTGTGGTTCAGACACAGAATTAAATACTGAAAATGTGTTCTTCAAAAGAGCAAATAACCTATCTTCTGTTACAAGAAATAAATCTGTGTACTCATAGGGGCAGGAGTGTAGTAGATTGTAGTATTGGGACAAATATGCTAATAAAAGAGAAACAGTCATGGGTAGTGTGTGCGACAACTGATGGCAGCAGAAATGGAAATGTACCTGGTTTGTCTTGTTGCAGCTGAGATAAGTTCAAAATCTTTGTTTACATCTCAGTTTAAGGCAAATACACATTTAAGGTAACATAATTATAAAATAACATACCACATACTTTCTATATTTGGAATGTATGTAAAGTGCCTGATACCATGCAGTTTGTTCAGAGACACTGCTGAAAAATCCCGATACAAATAATTCTGGATTATAGGGCTAGCTGGGTTTGGTACAGTTACTCTTTTGCAGATACAAAATACAAAGGATCTAGAGGGAAATTATGGGAACTGGTTTTTTTCTATTTAATTTTGGGTTTGTGATTGATCTGAAGGTAGTAATCCTTTCATAGACTTTTCTAAATCACTCCACTGAGTAAGTAATAAGAAGACAGGGTTTTCTTTCCCTGAAACACAAATGAGATTGTGGCAGTTCATATCTTTTACGCTTTCTGTAACAAGTGTCCATGGTTGTTGGATACCATTCACAAAAATGTTTTAGTATCACCCTGTTGAATCCAGAAGAGTAGTCTGTTTCCTGCTGCTTCCCCAAGCTGGGTGGCTTTACCCTTTTCCAGTTTGGACCTGGAACTAGCGCGTGCAGTCCAGCATGCCATTCTGCTGTCACCAGAGATGCGCAGGAAACTCTCAGCATGCTGGGTAACCATGGACTTCCTTGCTCTTGCTCTCTGTCCTTTCTCAGTCCTGACTCTCATCCCTTCCTGCCCTGTTCTCTCAGCATGACTCAGTTCCCCATCTTCTCCCCTGTTTCAGCCATCCTTTGGTCATATGCTCTGTCTGCCCTCCCGAACCTTGTAAACTACAAGACTAGCAAAGGGTAAGAACACAATTCTTAGTACAGCTTTTTTTTTTTTTTTTTTTTTTTTTTTAAGAAAGAAATACAAAGGTAGTTTGTGAAAGCTGTTTATTATTGTTGAGTAGCTGGACATTTTATTGGGCTTTAGTGTGGTTAATATGTTTGGATGGAAAATTTTATGAAGTTTTTGTTATTAGGCCACAAAGTGGTAGAGTGACAACAGCGATATCTATTGGATTTTTTTTCATCCTTGCTATAGAGATTTATTTTAGAATAGTTTGTATATTTTCAAGCTTAATTATGATGTTCAAGACAGTACTTGCTTTTACAGTGGAGGCTTCCAGAAAACAAAAACTTGTCCCATGTCTCCAAATATTTTAGTCTTTTAAAAAGTTAAAAACTATAGAGACCTTTCTTATGTAGTTGTACACTACTATACTGTGTCATGACGCTGTCCTGCAAAATTTACCTCTTGCTACTTCTCTATCTTAGCCTTTTTTGCTTCAGGAGTTTGGCACTGAAATGAAACTGACGCGCCAGACATAAGCCATGCTGCTTTTTAGTTGCTAGCGTTCTCAACGGAAAATTTGCCCATATTCTGAAACTGTATTTGGATGAGGCCACATCTTCAGTACTCAGTTTTTGTAGGTATATCTATATACTTGGTCTGGAAAGGAACTATGATATACAGTGACTACATCCAGGATAGAAATTTAATCTCTGCCTATCTAGCTCCAAGGTCTGATTTCATGTTATTATGGTCAGATACTTCATCCAAATGCAAAATCACAACTAAATCTGTGACGTACTTTGTACCAAAGAATGTTTCTCTTTGTACCAAAGGATGTGTCCTGCCTCAGATTTAGCGATCACCTCCCTGTGACTCATAAACAGTCCCATTTTAGCCTTTTACAAACTTTTCTGTTTACACCACTCCTTTCTGCAGATTTTTGGTTTTCTAATGGCTGTTTTCTCATCTGGAAGAGTACGAGGGCTTTGAGCACTATGATGGCCAAATCTCTGTAAAGGACTCTTCACAGCAACATCAACTTGAAACAGTTACTAAAGTGGTTTCAAATTCTACTGAAATGAAGGTATTCATTCACTGGTAATATCTTCAAAATTTTACCTTGAGCCTTGCTTTATTATATCAAAAGAACAACACTATGCAGAGTCTTCGATGTAATTTCTGAAAAAGAGTTGAATTTTTCAAAGGTGACAGTCTGTCTGAGCAGATAAAAAGACTGTAAGTTCCACGCAATCTTTTTGAGTTCGGTCCTGCTATTATAAAAGAGTATCTTTGAATATCTGTCCCATGAAACATGAAGGCATGCTCCCTCTACATTCAAGTAAGACTCTGTCGAATTTGAGATAGAGCAGTTCTCAAAATCTTCAAACAAGCAACACAATGTTCAGCTGTGTCAAACATACAAAGTTAACAAGTCTACGAGTGCCATTACAGTCTTTTCTGACTGATTATGCTTGCACTTCTCTTTTCCACCATCCTGAAGGGGTAAAATCTGTCAGTTATCCACAGTGGAATCTACACTGACACTTACAGAAAACAAAAGGGATGGTGACCTTTATAATTAATTGTCTCTGTCTTAGGGCTTGCAGTGCAATTTTCCTGAAATTTCCCTCCAGCTTCTTGCCTACTTCACCTATACCTACGATGTCATCATGTGTCATCGAATGACTGTTCACTGTTTCAACCTCAAGCCATGGAAAACGTTCAGATTTTGGCAAGGGTCACTTCTAGCATTTTTAATTTTAAGGTCCTGATTAGTGTAAACACCACAGAGCAGAATTAATTTTCTTCACTAGGCTTTGATAACACAGGATTAGGTAGCCTTTATTGGCGGTCTTCAGTAAAGCCATATGCTTAACAAGTTTGAATGGACTTCAAATTTAAGGCGGTGAGGGGAAAACCAGCCTTTGCTACAAAGCTTCAAAAGCTTTTTAATGATGTTTACTTACACATTACTGTAAGTGATTATGTGTGAAAGATTGTTTACAATACAAAAATGAGATAATGGCTTGATTTTTATTTTTCTTCTCACTTCTATAGTTGTCTTCAACACATGCTTATCAAATTTGAGAGGGTTGTGAAGTAATTTTTGCAAATGCTTAGTGAGTTTTCCCTGACTCTTGCTCTGTAGGTTACTCTGGGAAGCAGTGACTCATTTGATACAATGAAGCCATTTTGTAGAGAATGATTTCCTATGAGATGGTGGTGTGGTGTGTTTTATCTTGGCAGAAATCAAAACTTAGCCGTAATAAACACAGAACAGAAACAGGTATATCTATTACATAGGAAGAGAGGACGACTAACTACTCATTATTTTCAACAGTTTGAAAAGGGAAAGGAAACCCTACCCAACACTTCCTGCAAGAGAAATAAACCCATTCTTTTCTTTCAAAAGAAAATCATAATAGCATACCTGTCACAATGCCACAGGCAGTAATGCAAAAGCTGTGCCCCTGTGTGTGAAAGCAGATTCTCTACTGATTTTAGCTGCAAATCAGCACACAATTTTCTCTGCAGTGACTGAACTTCATTTCCAGCAGAGCTCAGGAATTGGGATGATGATAGTAAGGAAAAGAATCCAATACTCTGGTTCAGCTTGACGCAATACGGCTGGGGGGGGACAAAAAAAAAAAAAAAAAAAAAGTGTTAACAGCTGTCACAGTCGAAATGTTCAAGTGCATGTAAGATCTCTGTGGAAGGAAGGGGTTTTGTTTCTTGCATACAAACTCAGGCAGACACCTCTATTGTAGATACTACGCTTGGGGATGTTGCACTAGGCACTCTTAATGGAAAGACATCTGCATTCTTAGGGAATAACTCATCTCATTCTAGAAGTCAGACCGCTTAGCCTAGCAAAACACTCCTTACTTTTGTTCTTGCTCTTTCAGTTAACAAGTTGCATTAGCTCACCAAGCGCTCAGATGAGCACCCTAGCCAACACAGCAAAAGCAGTAGGAGTGTGTAACCAAGAGCAAAAGGGAGGCCAGCATGCATCTCATCTGTATGTATCCATATATACCCTCACCTTTATCCACACTCAACTTTGAAAGGTTGCTGTAACTTCAAGACCATTGTGAGACACTCAGGAACTTAAGAGTGCTTCTAACTGAAACATAAGGAAACTATAAGGTTTGATTCCTAAAGAAACCCTTAAGTCTTTAGAGTGGTAGATTATATTAAACAAAATTCTACATGAACTTCCATGAAAATTCATCAGAACAAGAAGTACTCTGCTTGTTAGGACTGGCATCGAGATATATACCATAATTATACTACATCAGCCTTTTTTAGAGCAAAAGGTCCTCCTTTTTCCTAGACAATGCAGAATTTAAGACTCCTTTGTATTCAGGAAATCACTGTGCTTTTGTTTTCCATCAGTTAGACTAAGCTGGAGACATATCCTCCCTCACTTTCTGTCATGGGTGATTTGTGTGGAGCATGAGATTTGGTCATTTGGACAGTATTTTGTGGGGTTTGGTTTGGTTTGGTTTGGTTTTTAAATGAAGGTTTTAAGACAGCCTGGTTTTATCATGTTGGGAATAGATAATACTACTAGATCAATACTATACATTTTCAAGTGTCATAGAATGTGGAGGTCAACTTACACTAAGGAGAAATTTCTACTCTTTGCACTGTTTCTATGCAAGAAAGTCCTGATAATAACAGTGTTAAAAAGGATAGCATAGATCTTTTATTTTAATTTATATATGGAGTTCTTAACTAAGCAACCAATAGAAGTTGAAAAATAACCAGAAATTATAACCTGCATAAACTGACAATTTCTAATGGAAAATAATCTTTCTTGAAAATTAGTTGTCAGTGGAAAACTGTAATGGGTGTTATAATCTTCCACCTGTACATCGTAAATTTTAATTTAGCCCTGATGAATAGTGTGCAAATACATGATACATGTTTGGTTTTGGCAAAATAAGAGATAAACCCATGAAAGGTGATACCATGTAAAAAGAACATAGGTATATACCTAAGAAATTGATTCAGAAATTAGTTGATTATTAACTTGTACAGAAGATATAAATTTAGTCCTAAACAGACGAATTGGTAGTATGCTACAGTAATGCATATTAACAGCACCTAACATTTCTAAAATGTCTTTATTTTGCCTATTCAGTAATCAACATTGGCATTGCTACCTTGCTATTCTAAATATAGTAGTAGCAGCTGATGTTCAAGGAAGATGTTCATTTGGAGAGATGAATAAACAGAATTGTTCTGCTGTGTAACTACAGCAGTATGTCATTAATGTTTTTTAATGAGTAACATTATATATAGTGACACTGACTGTCTATGGTTGGAGCCAGGATTCAATAAGAACTCTTGATTTTTTAATTGCTTCCATTTATCAGCTACTTTATGCCCTTAAATATTTTTTCTGTCAGAACAATATGATTTTTTCCCAACATGATTATTGAAATTCAATCTACAGAAACTTTCTGGCTTTGTCAATAGGATGTATGCCAGGTAAATGGTAGGTTTCTTGGCCAGTGTTGCAAATGGGGTGCTGAGCTGAACGGACCCAGCGTGGCTATTCTAATTGCATTATGATAAGTAAAGGAGAGAATAGAAGGTCTTAATGAACGGTTCCCTGGGTTATTTTATGAAATAAAGACAAGAAAAAACTGTAGGGGTCAATTAAAAAGAGTCTTCAAGGACAGCAGTATGAAGTCCCACATTTCAATAGCACAAGTGTGTAATGGCAGAGTTCAAAGAGTGTACATTAAAAACAGATTCATCTTTGTAAGGCAAATTTAAGGACAAGACATTGCAAAGCCAAGACAAGCATACGCCATTGGTGAATATTTGTCTCACTTCGTTGAACCTAGGGTCTTCTCCAGCATGTGTGTTACAGGTGTACTATATAAAACTGTTTTTGTTATTCCCATATGTAGCAGATGGACTCACAATACGTCTATGCAGACTGTGCAGTGGTATAAATAAGAGCTTGTTCTTATTTACAACTTTATTCTACGACCATTATGCTAGTGATTTTTGTTTGTTTTGGCTGACACTTCTTGAGACACATAGCATACTTTCTCAGATCACTGTCAGAGTACATTCAGCACTTAATAAAATATATGAGCAAATTTTTGAACAATCCCTGCAATAGTCTTCCTTTATAAGTAAATCAGCAGTAAATTTTTGAAGAAATTAATCCTCTAAAAGATAGGCACTACAATAAAATATTCATCAGTCAAGTTAAGAAGAATTGAAATAACACTTAACATTCAGGATTTCTTTTGCTTATCTGATGAGAGGTAAATAGTTGCCAGTATTCAGCAGTCAGGGAGTGCTCAACAGCAAGATTTAGGGAGTTAGTTGAGCAAATAAATACAAATAAAAGGAAAAATCTTCAAAACAACTAAAGGCAGGGGGTAAGTTTTGTCCAATCTATGAAAATAAAAAAAGAAGATTCTTAACTATTTCTGAATTCTGGACAGACCATATGTTCATCAGAAAATAATGCCACATGTTGCCAAACAGTTTTCATGTCCTCTGTCATTTTTCTGTCATTCGAGTTATTTCTGGAAAGAAATCACGAGGAAAAAGGTCTAGTTAGTAGACAAACTGATAGCATATAGATCAAGAAAAATCATATGCTTGGGCTGTGAGCCTGAGGACCACCTGCCTTTTCCATAAAATGTTCTGTAGTCTGGTGAAGCCCATGACATTGGCTGAGGTCATCTAGTCTAAACAGCAGTGCAATCTTAATAGTAGTAATAAGTTAAAAACTTATATAAAATGTTTTGTACAGCAAGAGAAGATTTTCATAATTATTCTTTAATATCTGGTTATTTCCTGGTGACACAAATCAAAACTAACTTTTAAAAGCTTTGCAGACATTGTCAAAATTTGATACAGATAATATTAATATATACATATCGTGCCACAATGAATGAAATTCCTTAAAAGACACAATGGTAGTCTTCTGTGTTTCACTGGGGTTTGAGTATATGAATAAAGGATAATAAAAATGCAGCTATTTGTAAAGGTCAACATCAGAAAAAAAAAGAGTTGAAAACCTATAATACCACTAAATAGGAAGATGTTTAAGTAACCCTTGAATCTTAAATTATGTCATGGATACAAACAGCAATTAAAGTTTCATTTTTGCCAAGGGTTTTGAGATACCTAAACCCAAAATATCAAAATATCTCCACAAGTGAAAATCTCAGATGGATTAATTTTATACAGACTTAAATGTTCCATGTTGAGAAATATAATTTCACTCAAATGTTAACTATAGAGTATTTTTGTTTAATGTAAAGTACTTCAAAGTAAACCACATCTTAGTGAAAAATTCAAATTGCTCTTGTATCAAAATTAACCATTTTTAATTTTTCTGCCAGAATTGCATAAAATTCATTCCAGTCTCAAAATGCTTTTTATATATCCTGATGCTATACAGTTCCCTTGAAATTTCTCTAGTGTGTGAGAGAAATTTTTCAAGATAGTGATTTGGAAATGGTCTAACTACCTGCACACACATTATTTCTGAAACAATATGTCAAAGTAAGTTAAGTTTTTCTGACTGCATTTAGTCTATAGTTTTCAAAGATTCATCCTTTGCTGACGAAAAAAGAGCTCTCAGGTAAAAGTCAAGTTTCACTGAATGGAATTCATATCAGTGAGACTTCAAAATCAGAATATTTCCATACCTACCCCAAAAAGGTAAAACTAGGCATGCCCAGTGGGCTCTTCAGACCTGTAGGAAGTGCTTTGCAGTTGGTATGATACCTCCTCAGACGTGTGACAACAGACCATGTGATGAGAAGACATCATTTGCCATAAATTTCCCAGTAAATCAGCACTGCCTCTAAAAAGGGGAAGGTTGCTGGGAGGGAGACAGGAACCTGGCAGTTCTTCCAACCCAGTGCTGTTGTGGGCAGCCCAGTCAATGCACTGGTTGGGGCGTAAGCATCAGCGGTGCAATGGAGGATTTACTGACACAGCATGGCTCCTGAAGTGATGCTGTGCACACTTTATCTCTTTCCTTGGAGAAGAATCTTCAGTGCATGAATTAAGTCAATTTTTGTATGTAGAACAAATATTTTTAGTGGTGTTTATGTACCCATTGTGAAATGGAAAGAACTTATTCCACCTCATTAACAAGAAAGTATCTGTTCCATATATAGAAATACTGCTATACAGCTGTCTTTAGTTACACTTTATAAAAACAAACCAAGACAAAACCACAACCAAGGCAAAACCCTCTTAGTTCATATTAAATCTGATTATTCTTAAATGATTGTTAAATTTCACTGCCTTTCTTACTTTTTCTTTCCTTTCTTTACTAAAGCAAAAAAGCTAAAAGGTAGGGGGTTGAGGGTTGTTTTTTAGTTTTTTCTTCATAATAGCTGTGTTTACAAGTGGGAGAATTGCTGCTTGGGGGTTCGATTAGAGTTATTTATTCATTTTAGCTTCCAGTTGTACAAAGTGGAATTAATTTCTAAAGGATTTTAAAGTGCTGGTATCGTATACCATAAATAGAATCGGATGTAGCCGTATACTATTGTCAAAAGACTAATGCAGATTTTCAGGTTTTCTCACTTCAGTTATTTTCATCTTTTCAGGAGTGTGCACCCCTCTTTCCTATGAGTAGATGTTAATGCAGTGTAAAGTTTACCTAACTTGAACTCAGTCTTACAATAGCTGTGTGTACAAAATTATACTTCAGTTAGACAGACAAAAAGGTTTCAGGACACAAATAAGAGTTCAGAACAACCTATAGAAAGCTTATCTGTTATACTGGCAGTTTGCATTAGATACAGGGAAAGGGTAAAAGGTAGATGACTGCCCACCTTTTGCCTGGCCTTTTGTCACTTAACGAAGTCCTGTGAGGACTTTGACACCTGCCGAAGGTGCAGGATAAATCTCTCATTTCCAGCAAGGCAGTTGGGGTGGCTGCACGCAGAGCGGCCACATCGCAGTTGCAGCTCAGGGCACCTGTCCAGTGCAAAGTTAGTCACTTTGGTTACTTCTGTCCCGAGAAATAAGTTGCGTTCATTCCCAGACCAGTCTTTTCAAAGAAAGAGCTACTTTTTTTGTTTGTTTGTTTCTTCAAAAGTGTAAAGCACACAGAGCAACAGGGAAACACATACTCATGCCCAGAGCTTAGTCTCTGAACTGTTTTTGGCACCTCATGCAAGAGCCCCTCCTTCCCATTCATTTTAGCAGTGCCAAGGGGAGGCAGCCTGCTCCCCATTCTGTTGATCATCCCTGCTACTTGTCTGCTTTTGCTTAGGCAGTGTGGGCAAGTTCTTGCCACTTGCTTCCTTCTCCTTGTGTAGCACTCTGCAGCCTGGGAAAGGTAACTGTGGCCACCCTTGCTGGAGCCAGGCAGAGGGTATTCCCCGTGCGGGAACACCCCCCCCTCCATTGTTTTCGAAAGGAGCCTTATCTTTCTTTTTGTCTTGTTTCCTGTTGGGGTTCCACCTTTGCAGTCTCCTTTGATTTAACTCCAGCAATTCAAGAAGATTACTATTAGCCAGACAGATTGAGGTGTGTATAATATTTATATATTATATACACAAAATCCCCCCAGTTTTCCAGTTCTTCGTGGCAGAGCTTTTTCTGTACTGAACATAAGTCTCCTTTATATCCCTCAAATTCTTAAGTAGAGT
>KL264041.1:7952-38092 GCA_000699545.1 Podiceps cristatus
CATTGTCTGTCTGGAGTGGTTGTTGACCTAGTTTTCAATTAATTGCTATGAGAATACAAAATTGCCTTTAAAGCAGTGATTTTTTTTTTTTTTTTTCACCCATGACAGCTGAAATGGGATGGTGAATTCATAATTGATAAACTTTGTTGCCACCATCAATAGTGAACTGGCACTATTACCCAAAATCTTACAAAACAATAATGGCATCAGAAAATATACAGAATGTTGAGAATAAGACTCCATAGAAAATATCACATTTATTTATAAAACAGAAGGAAATTTAATATTTACAAATAGAAAATAAAATGCCTATGTATTAGGGTATTAACACACTAATTATCCTATGAAATATGATCAGGTGATAACCATGTATTTAAGGCAACTTTGTTAGAGTTTCACGGAGTAACATAATCAACATTGGCATTACACCCATAAAACAAAGAAAAATGTTCTTCTTTCCATCAAAGAACAGAAGGTAATAATGTGAAGAAAGAAAATGAGGTAAAAAAAGATCCATTTACTGTAAACAATCTCACTCCGACATATCGCAGAATAGGTACAACAAAGAGTGTAGATGCTTATAGTTGCAATTTCAATGCAGACATTTAGATCCCTGAATTCCAGAAAAATAAGTGAAATGCCATGGATATCTCCAAGAGTTAAAACGTAAGGTATGAGCCTCCAACTGGAATCCCAATGTGATAAGTAAATTATCCAAGAAGGAAATGCTAAGAATTTAATAATAATTAAAAAATAATTTCTAACCTTTCATAACTGCACTAAGGACCAACAACCAGTATCCCTCTCCAGTATATAGCCATTTAATCTTTCTTTTGAAAATTTCAGGTAGATTTACTCTGTTTAAAATTTAAAAGCTGGACTAGAACAAAAAGACGACAACATGGTAGGGACAATGCTTATTTTATATAATAAGCTTTGGTCCAATTCTTCAGTTATCTTTTGGGAACTTAACTCCCCACTGAAACCCAGGAGAATTATGTATCTAATTACTTTTGTTAATATGACAGCTAGAAGTCAGAACACTACTCAGAATGTTTAAGACCTAAAATCATGGTCCTCCTCTGCCTGAGGGGATTCAAACCCTGTATTATCAGAGACTGAGCTAGTCCTGCATACACCCAGAGTCAAAATACCTGTCACCCCTGTGTAGAGTTTAGCTACCGTCAGATGATACCAGAATTTTATAGAGGGATTAGTTTCATCAATTTTGAATCAATTTGATCATTGTGGTTCAAGAATTTTAATGCCAATAAGACACACAGATGGAAACTAAAGTCAGCAGATGGTAAATACACCCAAGTACCTGTGACCTCTCTGTTGTGCATCCAAGCATAATTCCTTCTGCTTTTTTTTTTTTTTCCAGAAACGTCTCTAAAAGTAAACATTATTGGAGCAAATGGATTGCAATTAGATTGCTGCTGACATCTCCGAATACAAGGTATCTGCATGCAATTTAAGTAATGTGCAGACTGTAACTTATAGCATTAGAGACATTTATTGTATGCATTTCATTCAGCACCATAATAGCTATGGACTGTATTCAGCACTTGCTATCAAAATTAGCCTCAGATAACTGAATGTTATTTGTCTTTTTCCATTTCATTATTCACCATTATTTGTTGCTGATACCTACACTATTAGCACCACATGAATCACCTTAAAGTAATTTCATCAGCCAAGTTCTCATGTCACTTAATATTGGTCAACTCAGGCTGCATTGGAATAAAGTGAAATCATAATTTAGCTCAATGACCAAAAATTAAAGGAGATGATGCTTGTCATATAGATTGCATTCTTATTGTTTGGACTTCACGTTGGTTGCCCTTTAGTAGGTCTTTTATCCTGTGTAACTCACATCGATGACAAGGGTTAACAGTGGCGAGTAGTAGCTATTAGTGCAATAAGGCTCATAGGTACCACCCACTGGTAACTCTCAGACTGGCTATTATTCCCCATAAAATTACTTTTAAGTATGCAAGTCAAGCATGCCAGTATTGTTATGTTCTGCCATGGACAGTCCATTATCTGCAAATACATGATAAATAATCAGGAGTTTGCTTCCAAAAAACCCTACAATGTATGGGTTTTTTATTCCCAGTGTTTTCCATATAGCTGGATAAAAGAAAGACTGAAGACAGAAATATATGAGAAGAACAAGGAAGAATGCAACGTAAGTCACAATTCTGTACAGGCTGATAAAATTATACGATCTCATACAATTAAATTTGTATGTAAAACTATTCGTTAATGTGAGAGGTTATCCAGTGGTTTGTTGAGAGAAAAAAAAAAAAAAAAAAAAAAAAAAACAAACAAACAAACAAAAAAAAAACCCAACAACTGTGAAGACAAACTTAGACACCACACAGCCGTATTATGTGATAATTTTTTTACAGTTCATTTATGGACTTGTACAGAGACCTGTACACTGCAAAATACAGTGAAAGGTACATATGATTCCTCTCCTTACTTTGACCCTTGATCTGTCAAAAAGACAGTGAAAAATGACATTTTGCACCAGGTAGCTAATTCCTTGGTTAGTTAGGGTTGTTCCTGCCCTTTCCTGCAGGTGTTGTATTTCAGGTGCTGAACCTGGAGTAGTGAGCAATTTCTGTTGCTTTTGCCTCTAAAGTAATTGGCAAACAACCAAGTCCATGAGGAGTGGGTATTTCACCACTGTGAGGCATTTTTCATAAACTGTTGAGGTTTTTTTAACCTTTAAAACCTGGAAGGCAGTGTCACAGGGAAGTGGAATTTTGAAAGCGTGGTGCCATAGATGAATAATATATACCCCAAAGATACTATGTGTATGTTTTGCACCCATATATATATATCATTTAAATTATTTATTATATAATTTAAGTAGTATCTGTTCTATGTAACTAACTGCAAATTATTGTGTGATGAGCAAAAATAAATAGGGTACCCTTACAGAGTAAGCTATTGGCCAGACAGCAGCTTATTTTGTTATTGTTTCTGTCAGGACACTAGAGACCCTGATAGTAGTTAGCCAATTTACTTGGACAATTTAAACCAAGGACACTTAATTTGCAAGGCAATTGTTCATATTCATTTAAATTAATCTAACAATGGTATCATGGAGTCAGAGTGATTAAGAAAACCACTTTTTCTCTTAATACTTTTCTATAGAGAATGTTGATGAAAATTGGACCCAAACATTTCCTGAGACCAAAGTGTTTTACTTATTATTCCCTTCAGATTTTTTTTGTAGCCAGGAACAATGGTCACATTAATTTATATTTCTTTTCCAAAGCTGTCAGTCAGCTTTTGGCAGTAGGGACCATTAGGCAGATGACTAGCACCTTGATTGCATTTTTGTGACCACATAGCAGGACCCAGGGTATTAAAGGGAGATGAGGCAGAGAAGCTGAAGAGGCATTGTAGATGTGAGATTTTTCCCGTCAGACTTCTGGGAAAATAAGACCAAGGTGATAGAAAGAAGCTGTCAGAATATCAAAGTAATTTTCCAGGTTTTGTAAGTGTCTTTAGGAATACAATTCTGATAGTTCTTGTAAACAGGAGAGAAAAATGTCTAATTTATTTTCACATCAGTCCTTGTGCACAGGTAATCCTCTCTGCTTAACGTTTTCATGATTTTTTTTTTTAATAGTTAATTGTAGTCCATCTGAACTCTCTGCTTTATATAAACTATAAGTGCAAGACCTATATTTATTTTCAGGATAGGAGGTACAAAATTCTCTTTGCTTAAGGATGATGATTTTACCTATGTATCTTTATATGCAGTAGCAAAGAAAATGATATGTAGAAAGAAAAAAAAGAATGAGGAAGATCTGCATCATTCTCTACTGATTCCGCAGCTCCAGATGGTAGAATACTGCAAACCATGTGAACTCAGATGAAGAAACTCAAGAGGAAGTATTTCCTTACCAGGTATGCCTTTATATCATACCACAGAGATAGATGTGATGCACACCAAGAACAAGGGTACAGGCCAGAAGTGTTGGGAGTCTCAAGTAGATGCCGTCTGTGGTTTTCTCAGGTATACTCACAGTTTACTAGGAAGTTGGCAGGTAATTAGAAGCAGAAGGGCACTTGCTTCTCCCCTCTAAGCTGTAAACAAGGTAGCTTAGGTATCAGAAGCTATCAAGTTGCAACAGCATAAAATTCAGCTTAGGCTAGTATACTCAGATATTATTTAAGAGCTCACCTGAAATTAGGATTGTATTCTGTTTGCCTCCTTACTTTATAGCATTGATTATTTAGTGCCCTCCCAGCTGCTTGAAGCAGTCTCCCACTGTTCGTATGATATCTCACAAGAATGTGATCCACAAACTTAAGCTTTCTGCTTCACACCAGTTCCACTATCAACAGGAAATTTTCCCTATTTTCACTGCTAGGCAATCTTTCACAATGTGGAACACAGATCCTCTCCCCATCATGATGCCTTCTTCAAAGACATTCCAGTTACTGATAGTTCAAATCAGTTCAGAAACCTCTGAAGATGAAGGAGATTCCCATCGCTGATAGGTCACTAAGACAGTGAAAGAGACCAGGGCTTATGAAACAATGCACTGATGCACAGATGTGCAGTGATATTTGAAAATCATACACTAACCTTTTAAAAAATGTGCACAGTGTTTGAAAAAAACAAACAAAACGAACAAAAATATATCGCACTCTTAGGCTTTCTCTTGAAATGCATCACAATTTTTCATGTGACAACATTCACTTCCAAAACTCTAACTGCTTCACGCTCATTCTAAACATGAGTGCCAGATGGCACTTGCCTTCAGGCTGAACATACCTTCCATATCTTGACACTTCTTTTGTTTTAATGTGCTTTTTGAGAGAATGATACCTTTGCAGAAGCTGCAGCAGTGAATATGTTAATGCATTTTTCAAAGCTCCTCAGATCCTGTAGTTTATCCCTTGCTTTCCACTACCTTTATTGAGTGCCACTTTGGGTAGAGAGATGATCAGTGTGTCCATCTCACGGCAATTGTTTTCACTGTTCATTCACATCTCATAAGGTGGGAAAGACAGTGAATTTTATTTGTTAGTGTAGTTCAAATAATTATCAACTTGTTCTGATGCCAAGAATAAGTGAAACAATGCAAAAAGAACTCTTGTAGTCTGACGGTAACCGTAAAAATCACATTTCATATGTTCTGTTTACTACATTATGCAATTAAGACCATACGGGATAGCAAATGAAAACTGATTTTAAACAGAACTTGATATTCTCCACTCATGTAACTATTTCATCAGTATTACATAGTTCTGAAAACTTCAGAATCTTTCTATTAACCCTCCAGCCTTACACAGTAAGTCTTACAGCTTATCTTCAGGTAGAGTTGAGAATCTCAGCTGCAATTTCTCTTGTGTTGGATGCAGTGTCAAGTTCTAAGGCTGTCCATGTTCACTATCATATTTGGAGTCAGTGTCATCAGGTTTTTCTCTCCTTAGATGTCTCCAAAGCCTTCATCATCCATCGTCTTTCTCTCCTGTCACTACAGGTTTTTCACCAAATTATGTAAGCACTGTTGTCACTAATACAAAGAAATTCCTTGGAAACAAACCAGAGAGATGTCTGATCAAATTCTATAAAACCTTATTTGGCCAGTTGGTACTGACTATTCTTAATCAAGAATTACTTTCTGAAGTAATCACTCTGAAGACCTACCACTTTACTAGACAGGCACGTGAAGGCAATGAGTTAACTTAATATTTGTACAATAGTTTCTGATAATTTAAAACCACTTTATTGGTGTTCTTTGCTCCAGTGCAGAGAAGAGAGAAAGAATTTTGTAGGAGAGTGATTATTCCTTTCTTATATCATCTGTTGCTTTTTTGAGTTCCAGCAAGCCACAGTGAGACACATTATTGAAAATCACAGTCACAGTCACAAAAAAGTATTGGATTGTCTTGCCCTGTCCTACTTGAAAGTTAGATCCAGGGCCCTAGGGACCTTGCAAGATCAAGCTCACCAAGGTGAGTTTAGTTCTGGGTTTTTTGGGTTTTAGTTTTGTTTTGTTTTCTGGACTAAACTTGATTGGTTATTGGGACAACACATTTCTGTATTTTGAAGTGTTTAGAGATTTTTCAAAATACTTGGAAATATATGATTTTTAACTGTACTGCTGTCTTTATGACCCTAAAAGGTCACATCTATTATATTCTGCAGTCAAAGCAGCTCTGCAGGGAATCTTATCTCTGACATATACCAAATTATTCAGAATGGCATCCATCTAATTGCACATCATGTACAGTGACTTTTTAAAGAGTATTTTTAGGTGCTGAGACTGCTACTAACCTTTAAAAAGTGCTCAATCCATTTGTTGTGCCACCTCCTATCACCTGTTTAATTTTTGTCTTGTATGACTCTTAAGTTAAAAAAAAAAGTAATAATAATACAAAACAGAACAAAAACAAAAAAAAAACACCAGCTCAACTGACTTCTTTGTGTATAAGCTCAGAAAAATTTGCACCATCCATATTCAGGTGAAAGGACCTCCTCTCTAAACAATCATACTGTTATGGCTCATACAAGGCACACCTGTGACTTAATTACAATGCCAATTTTTACAATAAGTTCAAAGCTAGTTAGCCCCTCTGTGTAGTATTTCCTTAGAAGATTCTCTTGCATGGCCTCAGTGGGTTCTTGCAGTTTTGTACTGCTAAATACTAACTTGTAGGACCATGTTTTGCATGGCTATTCAAACCATCATATTGATTTTTTTTCTCTGTATAAAAAGTGCTGAAATATACATTTAGTTCTGAAGGAATCTTCACTGGGATTAAAAGGAGTACATAGTAAATATTGAATGTCAATGGCAGCTGAGTTCTTTACTCACAGAAATATCTGTAAAAGTGTCTGCCAGTATCTTTCCTGTGCTTTTGAGAAATTTAGGAATTAAACTTCAACATGTGACAAGATATTTATTACTGCAATTTATACTTTTAGGAAAATTATATGTGCATATATGTATGTCATTTGTAGAAAATATTCACAGGGAGTTGATAAACTACTATATTTTTCTAACCAGTTTAAATTTACTCCCTTTTTGCCCAGCTTCAGCAAAACTAAAATTGCTGTACATTTTAAACATAGAATTGTTCCTCTTCATACTTGAGGTTACTGATCAAGACAGATTCCTTAACATAATACTTGCCTGTCAAAAATTGTGGACTCATCCAAATTCACGAAGGCAAGCAAAGTTTACATGGAATAGGATTGGAAAAAAATTGATCCCAGACACAATATGAAGACTTTGTATGTAAAACAAAGGAAAAATGGTTTTGAATGTATCGTTTGTTACCTTCACCCCAAACAGATCAACATAAATACCTGCAGGAATCTGTGAGAATGAGTCTAAGAAGCTTGCACAGCTCAAGCAAGAATGTTTCATGTACATTAGTTCTTCCTTACCTTTGTGCATGATAATCAATATAACCAGATTTGTTGGGGGGGGGCGTTATTCTGTCATAGGCAGGCAGATTTATTTTTTAGTGCAAGTTTAACAGGAGTAGAAATATACCAAAGTGTTTGCAGTTTGATATTCTTACTATTAATCCAAAAAATACTTGTCCTCCATACAATGAAACAAAATAAGGTCCCCTGTGCTAGTATCTTTGATAGAGGTGCAATTTGGAGGGGGAAAAGTGCACGTAATTCAGTGTGGGACTCAATGTATTCATGTAATTTCATAGACTGTAAATTGACAAGCTACAATACTCTGCCCAACAGCTTCAGTGACTAAGACACTGTGGAGAAAATGTTAACCATTCTTTTTTCCTAAAAAAAATGTCATGTGGTTAACTAGGATTGAATAGCACAAACTATAATTTTAAATGTATGAAAAAACGATAGCACAAACTATAATTTAAAACTTTCTAGTACATACAACCATTCATACAGTAAGTTCTTCATAACACCGTTCAGGATTTCCCAGTGTTATTTGATTTGTAAGAAGTCCAGCCATGTACCATGTACAGCAATTTTAGTTTTGCAGAAGCAGAGCATTTGCCATGTTGCTTCCTGCACATGGACTATATAGGGTTCATAGGCAGAAAAGTGTACCATTCAGAAATGTGATGATGATGAATATTTCTGTGCCGTTCATCCTCATTTTAAGACAAGTTTATTCAGACTGGAATGCGTTAAAGCTCATGATTACATTTTAGAATGACTAAAATGAAAGATCTTTCCTCTTTAAAGCCCTTCATAAAGGAATAACTACAAGGGTAAAAGGTGACATGGTATGGATAATAAATATCACCATATGTGTAACTACTGAACATCTTTAAGGCATACAGAAAACTCCAGATTAAACATCAAGACTCCCTAGATTCCCCCAATTGATGTATTTGGTAATGAGATGTCTTAAATTCTAATCCATCCTAAAAACTAATGAACAAGTAAAGCCTTTTCCTTCCACTTCCAATTAAACAGTAATACAAAATTCTTTCTTTAAGCTCACCTTGCTGCCTAACACCTGCAGTTGTTTTCACCGTCTTTGCATAGCGCTGTAATGATGTGTGCTGAATTGCAAACACCGTGCTGTTCTTTCTCCTTCTTAAGACCAATCTAAGTAGCACTTTTGTCTCTTAGCAGCCCCATACATTTCAGTGTGATCTCTACCTTGCAGCAAGGTAAGACAAGCAGGAGCACCATCTGACTTACAGTGACACAGAAACTGTAAAAGGATTCTGTCACCACAGGAATATCTTGGTATGCCACAGTGTTGTGAAGATAACTATGAAAAACATATTTTGTGATGTACAGTCTGATTCTGAGTGAAGTCACTCTTCTGAGTTCAATGAGTGCTATCCCATGTTTGTTTTTTTAAAGTAGTTTTTAACATCTAAATAATCAAGATAACAGTGTACAGAAGTGTTTCTGTTCCAGACAGATGATATTTTCTACTATAGGACTGATTTTTTTTTTTCATTGTAACTTAATTGTTAAAAACATCTTTTCTTCCTATATTAAAACTGTGTAATTCTTCTGAAAAGCATGAACTACTGTACAGCTTCTATGCTGAAGGAGCACTTCTCTGTATTTTTTTTTCCTTTTTTTTTATTCACACAAATATAAGTCCAGTAGTATTTCAGATGTATATACTTCTGGAGAACAATTCATTGAAAAGATTAATAGCTGTTTATTGGCTTGCTGTTTCTTAAGAAACATAATACCGTATGTTTACATTGCAGGAGTTAATAAATGATGGCAAATTCCTCAAGGCATTATCAAACCATGTGAATTTGTGTATCTGATCAAATATTTATTAGCTGCAGTCTCTTCCTGCACTGATTTTTCTTTTTGTTTATTGCTCTAGGCCTTACTGTGCAACACTAAGGTGATACTCATGGGCATATGCCCCCAAAAGAAAGGCAATCATTATGAAATACCCAACTTCAAAACCACAAGCTGCCTGAATTTTAATTTTTGTTGGTTTTTTTTTTCCTTTAAGTAAACTGCCACACTATTTAATTATTTTTTCTAGCTCGTTTACCTGACCTATATTAAAATTAAACAGAAAAAATCATTATCTAAGCTGATAATAGATATTAATCTCTATTGAATGATGTCCTAAGCTTTTCGTACTTACATTTAAGCTCTTCTCATTGCTGTATAATTCTACAGGAAGTGATTTGTTCTGATTCTTCATTCAGTGTTTACTGTCTTGGTAGACGTCTGCTCTATATTATTTTCCTTTTCTATAAACATATTAGAATTAGTATTGCACCTGAACTAGTCTGAAACTTTGGAACCAGTAAATGTACCAATAAGGCTGTGGGAGACTGATAGTCGAACAAAAATGAAATGTCAATGAAAAAGAAGGAACTGTGTGCAAGTTTCCCAGCCACTCTCAGTTTCAACACTGAGCCACCATTAAGTCTTCTGGGTGCGATGCCTTGTTTCAATGCAGTTAGCTCAGAGGAGGCCATCTCTGCTGTTGACCCAGAGTCCGCTGTATTACAGGAACACGAAGGAATGGTGCATCTCCTATTTTCTCCCACGACCAATCCTTCAGCACCTTTGAGAATAGTAGAACTTCCTGGTGGTGGCAGAGAGAGCCTAAAGATAACCCCTCCTACAATTTTTGTTTCGGAGTTTTATTTACCCTGTAATATTGGATAGGTTCATAGGATAGAAAATTATCTTCTGGGCTGTGATCAAATATGCTTTGCAACAGGACTTTGCTTCTCTGAGTACCACACAGCAAGTTGTCAGGGACCCTTTTATAATTTATGTGTCTATTTTAAAATAGATTGAAAGAAAAAAAAATATATGTCTTGATAGGGAAAATATCACATCCTTGGGTTTTCTGCATTTCTGTAGGGGCATAAGGAACTTTGGAGGAACCTGTTTTCAACAGTTTGAGCACAGGAAATTATATAGAGAGAGACAGAAAACCAGAAGGACTATCTTCTCATTCCATTCTCTTTAATGTCCCTCATAGATTCTCTATTTACTTCAGAGGATGTAGGCCAAAATAGGCCATGGAGACACTGTGTAAATAATAGTCTTTATAATATCCCATGTTCTCTAAGATGGAGACATCATCAGAGCTGAGCTAAATTGACATACTGCTGCGGAATGCAAACAAATGCACACAGGCAAAATAATTCTGAATTATGGCTTACAAGAATACACATTTCATAAAGAACAATGGGGAGAAAGTCTCAGGAGAGTGGAAAGTCAGAGACTTGCGAGATCTATGTATTTATTTAGATTCATATAAATAGATGAAGAAGTGCCTATGCTGAGCCCTAGGCACCCTTGACAATTACGAAGAAGCATATGCAACATAAGAATGAAGCACCCTGCAGCAATCTCTGCCACCCCCAGCGCTGTGTATTAGACCTCACAGCAACAGGAAATGAAGAGAACCCACGCCTCCCTCGCTCCCTTTCTCCCCAGGCACCCTTCCAAAGAGGAACTTAGGTGCAGGACTACATGATGCATGCAATATTGCTGTTTGGTTATTTCATTACTGAGATTTTCTTTGCATGAGATAGATACCTATCTATCTATCTCCTGTGTGCATATATGTGGTCTTGTATGAAATGTGAGAGATAATGGTTGCCATTTCATTTGTTCTGTGGTAGCAAACAAGAAATCCCCAATAAGTAGTCACTGGCTAATACCTTGTTATAGATTCATACACAATTTTTTACCTGGTATGTTGTCTTTTAATGTTTTTTCTTTATAAAATCAATCAAACATGCATATGGACAATTGAAATAGCTAGAAGAAATTTAACATCAGTCCCAAGATCCCTAAATGATACACCAAAGATAAAGAGCTTTAGTCTACAATATTAAACCAGTTTGGAGAAATCTAAATTTTAACAACGAAATTGTTAATGAAACAATAGTCATACTTATGTTGTTCCATTAGCTTCGCCCTGGACACTCGCATAAAAGGGGCAGTATTTAGGTATTAAGCGGTCCTGTGTCTCAGATTCTGAATTATTTAGGCCTGCTAAACCATTGAAATCAGCAAAGCTTTGTCCATAGCACTAGCCAAATATCTGAAGTAGTGTTGGGGGTTTTTAAGTCAGGAAGCTGGTTGATCATATCTTTAAGTAACTTCATTAGGAGTTTCATTAGAAGAATGTTTCTCTCTTAACAGTTAGTGGCAGTTCAAATTTTACACAGAACAGAATGTTCTGTCACTCTGCCCTGGAGAGTGTTTCTGTATGGTGATCCTTGTCCCTTGTTTGCTCTTTCTTTCCACATTCTGAGAAGAGGCATAAAGGAATCATGTGATACGTAATGTGAATTCATGAGGTTGAGTCAGAGGGATGTGTCTTTTTGTCTATTTGATTCTAAAGGCAGTCAGGCTTGGGTTTTGATGTGCATTTGGAGAAAGATAATTACTGCACACATGTTGAGAGGGTGTCTGTAAGATGAAGATTACTCCTTTTTCATCTAAATATTCATCTGTGTTTGAAAACTACATAGAATGAGATTCAAGTTTTGAAAATTATTATCACCTATTTAGTTAAAGCAGCCAAGTAGAAAGATTTGTAGCAAAAATATTAGGACTTAAGCATTTAGTATGAATTAAAATGTCTGAGTTTGAAAGCATCATGAGAAAAAATATAAAGGTTTAAAAAAAGGGGGAAGAAAAGGCCCATGTCAAAAAACAAGGAGCTGACTGATAGCATTAAAACAGGTAAACACTGAGGAATTTGGGGTTTTGCAGGAAGACTAGAAGGGTTACGTTTCAGTAGGGTCACAGTATGGATGAATTGTTGGCAGATAACCTTCACTTCGAGAAGAGAAAGGTGACAACAGTCACAGCCCACAACCTGGCCTCAGAATGATAGAGGCTGATAGTCACAGCCCGCTGCATAAGCACTTTCCCCTTGTTAATCCAACAGGAAGACAGACTGTACCCATACAGATACCTAAAATGAGGAAACGGTAACAGTGCACCACAACCTGGCCTCAGAATGATAGAGGCTGAAGTAAGCAAGATTCTGAGGCAAAAGACTGTGCTGTAATTGTTTGATGTGTAAAAGAGTTAAAAACCCAGACCAAAACCAGTTCATAGTCAGCAATCAAGAGAAACCTAGGAGATGGTGCAAGGTCTTGATAGAAGCCATCACTTGTTCTCCATGCTCATACAAGGGATCTTGACCAGACCACAGAGGTCTTGGCCAGACCAGAGATACACACATCTTGGTGCTTGTGAGTATAGAAATACAGAAATGTGAGTGAGGGAAATCCAAGAGAATGAGTGTGAATGACTAGAATCAGTTTTGTTTAAAACAAATATCACCATCCCCTTCCATAAGGTTTTATGCTGAACTTTGTCACATTAAATTCCTACAATAGCAGGAACTTATTTTTTCCATAGACCTGTTCATATTTTATGAAGCGTGCTATACTTTTACGTCCACAAAGGAAACTAAGCCAAATTTGACTCCAATGTCCGTATTTTCTTTCTTTCTCTAGAGATGCCAATGTGCCTTGCGTTTCATACAGGGATGGAGAGATGACAACTAAATGACTTTCTCCACCTGTTTACAGATGATACCTTGTCTCTAGGCAGATTACTTCAGGTTTTACAAGAAGATTTTCAAAGGTAGAAATGGCAATTAGGTATCTAGCTCACCTGAGAAAACTACAAGAACTTTATTACAGAAATTGATAAACACTGGCTTTCCCATACGGAAAATGCAAATAAATCTATTTTGGTTTTATTTTCTAAATGACTAAATATTTTATATCAATCTGGGTTTAGAATATCTGTGAATTTTATATTTAATCTGAACTTTTTTTTTTTTAATCCCATTTGCATTGGGGAGCATTTTTGGGAGCAAAACAATAAATTCTACTTTATTTGCTGGAGCTGGGGCTTTAGCCTGCAAAGGAAGAAAAAAAATGCTGGAGGGAGAGAGCAGAGTTCACTTATGTTTTCTTTCCTGATCACTTTTAACTGAATCAAAGAAGACGAAATAGGATATTGAGATGCTAGATGAAGCCTCTGGCCACTCACTGTTCCAAAACAAAGGGCTACAGGTAATTTGGAATTTACAGGACTAACTATTTGCTTTCGATCCATCTCCCATTGGTTTAACAGAATCTCTTGAATGATCAGTTTTCTGATCATTCCTGGAAGCATTCCTAGGAGAAAACAGCTCAAAGTAGCTGGGATAATTCAGTAACTTTTTTTTACTGTAACAGAACTGAACTTTACAGGAAAAATTGGTTGGAATTCTTAGAGCCAGAGGCACAAAGAATTTTGAATAAAGATTGAGTTGTCAGGATATTACAGATCCTCTAATATATATAATAATATAGCAGAAATCACAGTTGTTAAGAGAATGTGGAGAAAGCCCAAGTGTGAGGTAATATATTAGCAAGCTTTTGTTCCCATCACTTTCTCCTCTAAAATATAATGCCCTGTTGTGATTTGGGGTTTGTTGTTGTGGCTTTGGGGGTTGTTGGGTTGCGGGTTTTTGGGGTTGGGTTGGTTTGGGGTTTTGTTTTGGGTTTTTTTTTTTTTGGGGGGGGGGTGTGGGGGTGTCCCCAAGGGGTTGTTGTGGTTTCTATTCTATTGTATTCTATTTTAATTTTCTAAAGCGGCATTCCAAATTGGGGTTTCTGGTGGTCAGTTGAAAGCTTCTTTCTTGGAAATGTATAGATGCCTGAGTAATTTTGGATGAGCCACACAACACAATGCAAGGCTGTGTGGATATATCTGTGCTTGTTCTGAACCAGTGATCATAGGTGGTCCCTTAAATATCATTTATATTCCAGGAAGAAGGCAGCATTATAATATACTGTCCTCAGCCAACCTCAGTACACCAAGTAGAGCAGCACACAATCATGATTATGCTGGCTTTAAAACACAGGCTACTATATGTTTACTTAAGTATACTCTAAATGCAGGAACATAGTTCGCTGAACCTGAGTCTCTACTGTCAGGCATAGTCTAAAAGCACAGATGCCCTGTGGGATATTAAAACTTCTCTTTTGATGGTGCATTACACTGACTTTGCACAGAAGTAAATTATTCTTAAATCTTGCAGGACAGTATAGATTTGATCCCAGTTTATTCATTCATGGTGAATTTTGCTTTGATAAAATCACTCCTGTATATCTCTATTTGTAAAATTAGGGATACTGCAGCTTCAACTATCACCAGAGTTCAGGCACTATCACCAAACTTTTCTCTTTGCTTGGAATAACGTCTAGAAAGCTAAAAGCTCATATTACACTGTGAATGAAAACGTGAATTTCTGTAATTAGGAACACAAGCATAGTAACCTTAAATGAAGGTCATATCCTTACAAGGAGATTTATAATGAGGGTGACGAGTACATGTGCTGCTGAAACATAACCCTCTGAACTGTACTGCATAGAGGTTGTAATGATTCATTGGTTTTGTGGGTTTTTTTAATTAATTCAGTGATGAGCAAAATCTCTTATGTCTTGCTTTTATTGTCTCTTTGTGGCATTTGCCATGTAATTATCATCTTTTAATGTTTCATAGGATCTCCCAACTATCTTCTGTTCTTGGTAAAATTATTTTCACTGTTGGTCTATAGCATTATGATTGATTCTTAACAAAAATTAGATCACAGTATTGCAGCACAAACTTCTAATGCCCAAAACTCAAAGCTGTAATAGATCAGCATTTCCCAGGTTTCCAAGGGAAAGTCTTGTAAATTAAGGATTTAAACTGGAGTTGTATTGCAATTTCAAATTCCTCCCTTCATCAGATGCTTAAAAAGAGTAGTATTCTGAACATCAATGATTTTTTATTATTCTTGGCAAGAACCTTTGTTTATGTAAGTTTAAAAAATATTGATCAAATTATATTTCTGGTTAATTTTTAGTTTTAAAAAATTCTTGAAACTGGAAACTACTTGGAATCATCTCAATGCTCGCTGGAATGCTTGGTGTGCTAGCCATTGATACCTCATTCTTGTGTTATTTCTAATTGTATCTTTTGAAATGAAATATATTCCAGCTACAAAAAGTCAATTCTTTTGCCTGTACTGAACTCAAATTAACATATTAGATGTATTTTTCTTTGAAACTGTTCCTATAAGTTCGGTAAGATCAAGTCTGAAAAATCTTAACAAGGTTTCTCATTAATTGTTCTAGTTGTGTAGATTTCTGTGCTATTACATGGAACACTATGGATTTAAACAGTTTATTTTGCCTTAATTTTATTCTTCATTTAAATTTTGTTTACTTGAGGACATTGATTGTACTACCACAAACAGAAAAAAACAATGTCCTTGCTGAAATGTATGAGCTGTGCTAATTAATATATAGTTTTCATAGTGCCTCGCAAAGGAGCCATTATTGAAATAGGTCAGTGCACCAGATAAAAGAATTATTTAATACAACAGGTTGAAATATTTCTGTTATGAAGCCATGAAAGAGTTAAGATGAGTTAAAATTCATCCAACATAGAAGAGTAAAAATATGGTCCTCTCAGTGGAACCAACAGCATGACAAGAAAGGATGAAGTCTGTCAGGTCAGAACTTGCGAGTGCACAGACCTAGCAACTTTGAAAGGATCTTCTCAAAATAAAATAAGTTCTCTAACACTACTTCAGTTACATATTTTCTAATGAGCTGAATTGTAATACTGGCATAGTGAGACAGAGACAGCCATGACACAGTATGTTTTATCACTGCACTATCTGTTAATTGGACATCTTTGATATCAAGTTTGGAATCAGGTAATTCTAAGATCAAAGGAATATCACCTGTCTGGTCCAAAACCCATGGCACACTTACACAGGGCGTAACTGGTGTCTGCACGTTCTGTTTTTGGGGCTGGATCCTAAAGAGGATGATTTTTGTATTGCAGAGCAGGACTACAGAAGAAGCAGCAAATGGAGAGAGCTATCCAGAAATACTGTAGGAAAATGTTCTCTCACATTTCCAGCCTCAATCAACTCTGACCAGTCTTTAGCTCATATCGGTCAATTGTAGACCCACCTGCAAAAGGCAGATCACTGCCATTGTATACACAGGTTACCCATGAGATTTCAGAGCCCACGTGTTGTGGAAGATCAATGCAACCAACCGCATGACTGTAGCCAGCAGGGCACTGTGGTAACACGCAACTTCCAGTGAAATGGTGAGTTGTTAAGGGCTACTTCAGGGGTCTCTACATAATTTTTCACTATGTGATATAGACATGTCAAGGTCTTTTTTTTTCTTTTTTTTTTTTTTTTTTTTAAACAGGATTTTAGGGTATTACTTGATGAATGGAAATGGTACAACTCTTGAAGCTTTAAAATGTCTTGTTCCCTTTGCTGGGTATTCTTGGTGGCTCAGCTAAGATTCAGCAATGAAGTGTGTGTTTTCCATATCCTTTCAATGGAAATTTGAACTGGTTTCCTTAAAGTTTAAGTGAACTCATTTCACTTTGCTCCAATGAGGAGCATTCACACTTATTTCCTGAATCTCACCTGAGAAAGGGTAATAGCTTTCTTAGTTTCTTTAACTGAACCACTTCTGATTTTCTTATCATACCATTAACTGCCAATGTCACTTAATTTTTTTTGAAAATCTGAATGTAGGCTAATCGCAGATGTACCTCTGCTAATCAGTTTTCTCCTTTCCCAACAATGATTTTGGCTAACTTCATCTTGTGATTTTCATTTGACTCATTTAAATCACTGCTTCAGAACAATTTTTTTTTTGTTTCCAGCACTTTCTTTCATAATTCACTGTGATGTTCTGATTGCCATGCTACTGTCCTAAATTTGTAACAGGTGAGTCCTTTCAGATCCTTCTTTGCTGTTTACAGCTTCACTGATATTAAATCTTTAGGGAAGAAATATTCCAATTTTGCTTTTTGTAATTTCTTTGGACCATTTTCAAAGTCTGAAGAGAGTCGTGTGAGAAGTAGATGTCCAATATAAAGCCATACTAGGTGGCAAAAAGATTAATAAAACTGGCAGATTTTCTCCAGCAGAAAGATGTCTTTTATATTGTTGAGAAGGGTTATGGATGTCTTCTATACTTGGCATAACTAATGGCTAGGAGTCAGGCCTGGCTGTAAGGTATTATGCATGTGCAAGATTCTTGGAGAAAACCAATCGAGAATGGAAACTTCATTAAAATGACAGCTTTTTTTAATCAGTCCCCTTCACAGCTGTCTTATTCAAAGGGTACAAGAATGATAGCTGACCTTCTGGATATAAAAATGACATTTAAAAAAAAGAATAAAGTACAAATTAATCCAGTTATAAAAGGAAAATACATTATATCATTTCTTTGTCTTTGGTATTACTGTTTTGCAGTGATAACCTGTCTCAGTTGAAATCTGTGGGAATTTACAATCGATTTTAACTCAGCAAAATGTGCCATCTCCTCTGACATCAGAAAATGACTGAAGAGCTTAAGGTGTCTATTGTATGGTTTTATTTTTGGAAACTATGCAAATAGAGTTCCTGATGTATTCTAATCCAAAACTAACATATACTGGGCCTGATTTTCATGTTTGCTGTAAGTAGCTTTCCCACACTCTAGTGGCTAGGATGTACACTTGGGAGGTGGGAGGCATAGATTTGAATTTGCACAGGCCAAAGAGAACAAAACCACATTTTTTTATGCTTTTGAACAGATTAGCCTAATTGATGAGTTGTTTTGAAAAAGACAGGTGTCATCAGCCAGCTGAGTTCCGGAAGAAGTGAGGCCTGACTAATTAAGTGCCTGTTTTCAGAAAGTTATTCCTGTCTGTAGAGCCTGCATGCATGTAGGTCCTTAATATGTCCCACTGTCACTGGGACATTTGGTGGGGTTTTAGGCTTGTTGCTATGCTTACAGTGGTTTATTGGCTCGAGCTGGGTATCCCCCTGCTCACAGAGGTGTTTTTGTGGCCCAGCCTACTGAGTTTCTTATCTGTCTTTATTATTGAGGAGAACTCGGGTACCTAACTGTGAGTCCCTGGATCATCCTCTTAGAATCAGTCACCCGTTTTTGCTGCTGCCTAAGATAGAAATACTTTGTCCCTTGCTTTTTGTCCTAAGTTAATACCCTTGTTTTAAGGAAACTGCTTTGTCACTGTTTATTACTACATTTGTTGTTCCTCAAAAATGGTCTTTCAGGTACTAGTATTCTTCCAAGTGCTGGAAATAAGTCAGACCAACTGTGATAATCACAGCTGATGTGGTAGTGACTGTTGTCCACAGCCTAGTCTAAGAATGGGAGAATAAGCTGGAATCAGTCCTTTGATTGTTGTCCCTGATGCATGAACCACGTTAGCACTGTTACAAGTTTGTAACAGAGACTAAGCTTGGTTGGAAAATCTCTGATGGAACATTTTAATCAGGCAGTATTGGTTTGTTAGGGAAAAAAGTGGAAATGTGGTAATTGTGATCAATCTTTTGAATGAAACCAGACACATTTCTGATAAAATCCTGTTCAGTTTCCCAAGAGCTCCCCTGACCTCACTGGCTCCTTAGTAGCCCGTGGGCGTTGCAGAACCAGGGACTGTGGGTTAGGCAGATTCCCAGATGCCAGACTAGTCTGTTTTCCAATCATAGAAGCACAACCCTCCACTTTTTTTATAGTCCCTAGTAGCTTTAATAGAGAGTACTTTTTGGAGCCATTTTATCAATGGTCTAGGACAGTAAGTTCCAAGGTGTAATCTAAAGGCCATGGTGAATAGTAAGTGGCCACGGAATTGTGCAACAGAATTCTCACCTAAAATCTCTTGAAATTAATATATTCCAGCTTTTGGAATATGAAATCTGCTTCCCTAAGAAGTAAAATTGGGGGGGTTCTGATTTTTTTTCCAAATTCTTTGAGGTAGAGAAAAGCCTGTTGTTTTTTTCTCCCTCTTGTGGGTAGACTCATTTTTGACAGAGCAATATGCTATCTCAGTTATCTTAATGGAATTTTATAACTACCTCCTTCATGCTGTCCTTGATAATCACAGTCATCATCGTCAGATTTGTGAGCTTGTAAATGTGCAGGGATTTGTGCTGTATCTCCTCCCACCAATGGTGTCTCACTCTATCTTTAAGAAGGCACTGCAGAAAGGGTGTGGTAGCAATCTCACTGTACAGAAATCTGTACCCTGTTAGAGTATGCTTTAACTAAATTGCAAAGAGCATTAACTTTTCCTCTCTTGCTTGCTTCTGTAGCAGTGTCTTTTACTAAGCTGATACGTAGTAAGAAAACTATCAGAGACAGGCAAGAACTGTTCTTCCTTTACAGCGGCAATATCTATAAGAGGAAAGGGAAATTCCTGCTCTTTTAAAGCAATGTCTGTTAATGACAAATGCATCACTTATCGATATATAACATTTCATTTCAGTAATTAAATCAGCTGATAAACTATGGAAAACTTTTTTTTTTTAATATGAATATAATTATAAGCAAGGTATGGAAGCAGCTATGTTGAGAAAATATTCTGCATTGTTTTGTTCTTTCATGATGCAACAGTAAAAGACAAGGTGGGAGGAATCTAAACTCACAAATCATTAAATCATAGTTCCATCAACTTCCACTTATAACAAGTTTTGATTTGGTGAAAGTCAGTGTATGGAATGGAAATTATCCCAGTGTGAAAACAGTGAGCTTGATTTTTTCATTTCCTCATTTTTCATCAAAACCATTGTACCAGTCCAGAATGTAAGTATAAAATGTTATTGTATTGATTTGAGTTTCTCTACTACCTAATCAGCCACAAGCCAGAAGTGTGTTATAATGATAGCAGGTCAGAGCATCGTGTATCCATTGTTTCTAATACTGTTTCTTCCAAAAGAAGGCCTATTTATGCTTATAGCAGCAGATTCACTCATTTTTGCCAGCTAAACTGTATTGTTAAACTAGCACTTTTCAAACTCCTTACTGACTAAAAGTCTGGAACATCATTTATGGCTAGATCAAGTTTCAGATAAATGTATTTTCATCTTTTTGATAATTTAGGGACATGACCTCCAGCCATTGTTCTTTTCTCAGTAAAGTGCAAGAGAGAATTAAGGGGAGCACACATATGTGAACTACTGAGTATAGCTTGCTAAATGTCTTAACAGAGTTTATTTCACTGTGAGGTATTTGCTAATCAAATGCAGATAATTTAAACTATTCTAGGTCTATATTTAGATTAAAAAAAAAAATAAAACAAAGAGAAAGGGGCCATGAAGTAGTTTACACCCAAAGTGTCACTTGCCACAAAATTAGCATAATAGTTTTGGATCCCTAACCTCTTCCCATTCCAAAATCTACCCACTTATTGCAGCGAAACAATTGACCCTGTTTACATAAAAGTTTCAGTTTCTTGGCTTAACATGTTTTTCAAACAAACAAAGCCTTGCTCCATACACATTATTTTTCTATATAGCCCTCATTTTGCATAATTTTATAGTAATTAATGCATTATAAACAAACTATGGCAGCTGTATTGCGGCAGAGATGAGAGACTTGTGTTGCTTCATTTGACTTTTTAGCCTAAAGCCATTTTAAAACAGTTAATGGAATCTCATTTTTCACCCTGGTATTTAAACCATGCTAAATTTCACCATTAAAGATCCCTGACATTTTTATATGACAGTAGATGAAGCTGAGTGACATAAGCCTCTGCCCTCTTGTGGCAGACCAGATTGGTGAAATGAGCAAATTATTAGAGAACATTTTCTATAACTTCAACAGTGTTTCTGTAAAAAGATAAAAATTTTTAAGGGTTCAGTTCTGCAGGCACTGAAATCTTCACCTACTCTCATAGTTTCCTGGCAGAGCAAGGCCCATGGGGAGAAAATGACTGGACTTTCTGATTCAGGTCTGCCATTCAAACTCTGCTTTGAACACAGGTATTTTCAAATTAAAAAAAGAAAAAAAAAAAAGTCCCTGTGACATGGTGATGGGTGAAGGTGTGCTTGCAAAAGATTGCTCAGACAGTTTGCAACTTCTCTACTGAGACTAACCAAGCTGGTTAGTTGCTGTAAAGATCCTGGCATACCCTCTTTACAGCAGACAAATCATCAAATACAGGAATAAGCCATAAAAGTTCAGACTCATCTTCTAGAGATACCAGAGAGAGTTAATTGAAGGGATATTTAATCAAGGTGTACTTCAAGACAAATGTTAAACAGAGAAACTAGTGCACAAATGTACTTGCTTTCCAAGGAACCTAAGGAGCATAATTTGGATGTTTGGGCAAGGAAGAAACTTGTTCCTTCTTTGTTACCCTAGCAGCAAAGTATTTGTTAATGATATTTATCAAGGCACTTGCTGATTCAGCAAACTCCATTTCTTATTTTGAGCTTCTGACGTAGTTTCAGCATGAAAAGGTATAATAATAGAAAGAGGGGAGGGGCACAGTTGTGAACAGAAATTAGAGGGTCATGAGAAATCCATGGAGACAAGCTAAGAAGTTCTGGGGATATCAAAAGTCAGAGAAGGTTACAATAAATGAGTGATAATGGTTAAAATATAGAAGTACAGAAAAAGGTAGCTAAGGGAGACTGGATGTCAGGTTTTGCTTGTCTGTGCAGAGCTACTCTTCTAATTTACTCTTGGAACCAGATCAGAAGGGTCTTTTTAGCTCCAATTCAGTATAATGAAAGGCTGAAAGACTTTCTGAGGGAAAACAGATGGACAAAAAATCATCTGTAAAAAACCACACACACCCCAAACCAACCAACCAACCAACCAAACAAAATCCAAGCCTCCAGGTTCAGCAAGTAGAGGGCTAAGTATAATGTTGTAGTAATGTATTTACTGTCTTGGAACTTTGTGATATAAATTAACAATAGATTTGAACTACAGCAATTAGTTCTGTTTCAATCTTGTGCTCAATGCTTTAAGATTAGAAATCCCATCAATTTAATGAGAAAAATGTGACACTCATTTAGCAGTTGATTGGTTTTGCTGTAATGGTAATCTGTACAGTTATAAGGGTCTGCCTGTTACCCAGGTTTTGAGCTCTGTAGTGCAGAGATCTCTTCCCCAAATGCCTTAATGGCCACAAAGTACTATGATGTGCCACATATTTAAATACTAGCAAATGTATCCACCATAAATAAAACCATATGGTATTCAGATATCAGATTGCCAAAGAAAACTGTCTGTAAACAAGGTAGCACAAAAAAACAACCAAAAATCACAAGAATAAAAATAGGAGAGTAAAAAATACCAGTTCTTAAAGTTTGTAAGGCCAGATTAACACTGTAATAACATCTGTCTATCCATTTGTAATGCAGTACCTGCTGAATGCCCTAGCCAGTCAATGCCAGGGAATATTCTAGGAATCAATCAACAGAATGCTATTGATTTGGGGACCTATCAGGGAAAACAACAACAAAAGGTGAAGGGGAGGACAATGGAACTTTTGCCATGTGTTTGGCAGAATCTCAGCTTTGGTATTTCTGCAGTTGTCTGTAATGGATGGCACCCTTAATGCCTTCCTATCCAACCTTGCTACTCTAGCTTATAGAGTTTAGGGTATCTTGACACCAAAACTATTATCCCCCAAACAAATAGTAACAGAAAGGGAGGGGGGGGGTCTGTGCACAAAGATGGAAAATACTGTGTTCATAACCTCAGCAGGGAAGCAGAGGGAGTGAAGGAAGGTGAGGAAACACAGAAACACAGACCCTACCCTGGAGTAAAGTGGAGCAAAGGGCCTTGTGGGCATGGCACCTCCCACCCAGCAACCAGCATAAAACGTGGCGGGCCCTTCCGTGAGTGGAAGGGGAAAGTGCGAGTGCACAGACCGCCCAAAGGGTGTGAGATGTGCTGTGATGCAGCGGTCTGTCGCAGCTGCAGCGCACGCAGAGCCCTAGCTGACAGAAGAAAACAACGGGTGTGAGTGGGTGTCGGGACTCGGAGGGCCCTGCGCAGGCATGAGTGGGTAGGAAAGCTGCAGAGCAAGGTTAATGGGAGAAGAGAGGAATGCCAGAAATTACTGGTGTCTGCAGTGAACTCGGCCTTACAAAAGCTACTAGGGTTATTGCTGCTTTATGCATTTGATTGAAAATAAAAAAAGAAAAACAAAACAAAACAAAACAAAACATTGTAGATTAGCATCCATGTAGTTGTGAGCATATTTTTTATTAAATCCTCCTTCTTCATGTCCATTGTGTACTGCTACCATGAGCAGACAGCCTACCATTCCTCAAACATCTGTTTTGAAAGACTCGTGAATATTTGCTTACAGTAGCATGTATTTAACATTTAAGCACTTTCAGCAACTCTTTGAAACAATTAGCTCATAATGAGCAGCTTCCAGGCTAGCTAACTATACTAAAATGCTTATTAAAAACTTTAAAATGTTAAGACTCTGACTTTAACAAGAAAAAGGCCACACAATCATCAGTTCACTCTGGGGAGTCATCTTGAGGGGTTGTTTCTACAAAGCAGAAAATAATTGCTGCAGGAAGTGCAAGCACAATATCTGAAGGTACATCAAAGTCTCCTGAGGTTGAGTGCTTTGTGAGAGATTCCTGAAACATCGTATGAACAGAGCTTTGACATGATACATCATAAAAGTTATTTGGGATTTTCTTGGGCTTCTTCATGAACTTTCATCTTACTCCCTTCATCATCATCAGGCCCAAGGTGCTGCCCTGTCAACCTAGCTGTAAAAACTAGAGTTTGACAAGATACTCGAGCCGGGGAAAAAAGGGAAGACAGGGAAAATGTTACCTGACACCAGCTGTTCCAGAGAAGGGGGCTGCAATGCAGTCTTGCTACAGGGGTAGACCATCAAAAAGAAGAACTTGGCTCATAAGTTGGGCTTTTCCTTGTGTTTCTTTACGACAGAATGGTGTGGCCAATGTTTGAGAACCCTGTCTTCTTGAAACTGTCCTTAAAGAATTGGCAAGGTTATTTTGTGGAGATCCCTCACCAGAGATCATAGAATGGTTGGAAGGGACCTCTAGAGATCATCTAGTCCAACATCCCTGGTAGCAGGATCCCCTAAAGCATGTTGCACAGGAATGCATCCAGGCAGATTTTGAATATCTCCAGAGAAACAGACTCCACAGCCTCTCTAAGCAACTTGTTCCAGTGCTCTGGCACCCATGAGTCCTAAAAAACAAAACAAAACAAAACAAAACCAACAAAAACCCCCCACCAACACAGATTAAAGTTCAGCCTTGGAATCTGTGTGCTTTAGTTAGCTGAACCACATCTCAACTGTTCTATTAGAGGTATCATTTCACATCAAATATGCATAAGAGGGAGTTATTGTAAGGTTATTGCAAATTTAGAAAGCCACAATGCTACGAAAAATATATGGTGTGCATAGCTGTTTGAAGCCTACATTTTTTTTTTTTTATCCATACATCTTCATGCTTAAAGCTGAATGTAAATTTTCAGTACCTTAGTGCCTGGGAGGCCCATCTAACACTGCATTGTGCTGGAGACTGTGCAACTGCATAGTATGATATGTTGCATGCCATGAAGAGCTGATACTTTAGGCAGACAAGCTTATTTTGAGGGATTATAGATGACGAAGTGAGGGCCATATAAAATAAATGTCCTTTGTAAGGTCACATGCTTTCTAGTCAAAGTAAGAAATAGACCTCATTCACATGCTCTGTCTTCTGTAAATGTTGAGTCACTTAAGTTGTTTACTCAATAAAAGTCACTCAAAGCCTTAGCAACAGGTATGAGGTGTCAGTATTCTTTGGCAGAATGTACAACTTGGTACTTGTACCCAATGTTTCCCGCCATAGTCAAGGGGAATTTTATCATTCTCTGAAATAAGAATAGGATTTCAGCCATTCAGTTCACCACACATGTGTTAATCTTTGAAAAGAAATGAAAGGTTTTCCAGAACAGAACTTTGCTGATTGTTCAGGATTTGAGATACATGCTTGTTAGTTATGTCACTAATTATCTTGGATCAAAGTGTGTCTATGCCCACACAATAATCCTACCCAGAATCAGATTTTGTTTTCTTGAGGATTCAAGCGTGCTATATAATACAGCTGCTAGTAGGATGTGGAAACTCAAGACCATTAATCTATTATTGATAGGCCACTTAGTCCAGAAGTAGCCTCGGTGCTCTCACTAACAAGAAGCAATTTTTGTCATGACTTCAGTGGCTTTGTGCCTGTAGGTTAGACACTTCACTCCAGCATCTGGTGTCTTGGTTCCCTTTATCTTATGTATGTGAATAGCAGTCCCATAGATCGTATTCTCTGCTATTGAAAGATATTCCACTTATGAGGAAGCAACGAAAGCTTAGAGACATTCATTTATAAGAAAGACCTGGGGTGCAGATATGTGGAAGTACCTCCCTTTTTCCTTCATGCTCAAACACATTTGAAACACTGTTATAAAATATGCATTGAGAATCACAGTGATAAAATGTTCTTTCACATTCTCTAAATAGACAAAACATTTCTTGCAAATTATGCAGATTTTGAAGACAGAAATCAAATAACCAATGCATCTTCAGTATACCTTGTTTTGTGATTAGCCACATAATTACCATAATTGTCTATTGTATTCAATGCATTTTAGTAATATTCTAATTGCTATTACATTCCTGAAAAATGTCATATTTCTAGTCATTGTCAACAGTCAACAGATGGCATATGTGTTTGGCACCATAAATTATATATCATATCAAAGAAAAATATCACTTTATCCTTTACTAACTTGGCTAATTTGGGGGGAAAAATCTACTTTTAAAAAAACTCTATTTTAAGTATCTAAGTGTTGCTTTAGATCATGGTTTTGCATCCATCATGAAATTAACATCTGTGAATAAATTTAGCAAAATGACCCAAATTAGAACTTGACCAAAATGCCATGTGAATATATTTACTTTCAACTTTGATGCTTGATTCCATAGCAGATAGAAAAATAAGGTACATAATAATAACTAAAAAAAAAAAAAAAAAAAAAAAAAAAAAAAAAAAAGCTTGGGTCATTTTCAGCAAAAATTCTCATGCTAGATCTTCTTCTGCTGTTAGGTATATCTATATGAGCTTTTAAGGCAAACATGATTTCTGCCTGCCCATTCTCTGAAACAACATGAGCCATTTCTCACTAAATATGAGCCATCCAGCAGTTATATAGCTTCAGTAGCATGACACCAAGCATAGCTACAACACCCTATATCACAGCAATCCATAGCTCTAATCAGTTCAAAACATAGGCAGGCTGAAGTTGCATCTGGTGGTAAAAGACTGTGTAGATATATCCTCTGTTAACATCATCTGATTTAGTGTGTCATTCTATAGGCCTGGACTCATTCTTTTAGTTAGTTCTAATCAGAGGATTTCTACTTCCCTTGTTGGGAATTTTTCATACAGAGTCCTCTGAATACATGATGATGCTGCCTATCCAAAACTCTCGATCATCCAGAGGGGAAAAAAAAAAAATTAAACCCTCAGTTCTTATATTTATTTTCTGTGTTAACCTGCATGGTAGCCTTTGCCTACGAAGCATCATGTCTTAATAGTGGAGGTTTTATTTTGCTCATATGCCTTTTGTTTTGTTTTTAGAAGATTATATGGTACCTAAAACCACAGGAATACAATTATTCTTTGGGGTTTTTTGGAAAGAAGGTCTAATTAAGGAGGTCTCCACTGTTACAGGCACATCTGTGAAAGAATTGACTGTGACATGAGTTCTGCATCCCAAACTGAAGGCAAGGTTGCTCAATAAAGATTAGGTTTATTATTTGAAAGCAGAATCCACAACAAAAGAGATAATTAACACCCTCTGTCATGGGTCAATGGCAAAATCTCATTTGACTTCTACAAATGTAGGCGCAGATGTGAGAGGTCTATTTCATGATACATGTGTAAACAGCTGAAAGTATTTGCAATGGAAAAGAAGGTCTTCAAGGAGCTCAGAACCCATAACTTCGAAATCTGCAATGTATTAAGGGAGCTGTAGCAGATTCAGTCTCCAGGCTACTATAAAATGGAGTCAGCCTATAAAGTACTTTGGGAGCTGAACAAAGTGTAACTAGCTCCCTTAGAAGTATAAGTATCATTTTTTCATCATTTTGTATTTAGAACCTTCCACATTTACTCAGATTTGTTTAACACAGAAAGATTATAGCTACATATGTGAAAATAAAGGCCAAATGACTTTATACGTTGAATTAAATCATTTGTATTTTAGAGATATTTCTTTATTTTTGACCCTGGGCATTTCCTTTTAAATGTTTTTTTCCTTGACACTTGTCTCCTACCAAGCCTTCTTTTTTTTTTTTTTTTTTTTTTTTTTCAGCCAAGGACTTCAACTTTTGAGGCCATGGAGCAAAACCACTGATTTTTTAAAAATTTAGTTAAATAACTGTCAACCCACCCATACAGGTAAAGGATCTTTACAGACATGGAGAAGTAAGCAGGAGGAAACACGTAAAAGATGGAGTAGATAAGATAAAGGTATGGGATATGATTATTGTTAACATAACCATCTATCAGTTAGTCTCTGTTTCACTAGGCTGATTGGTAAGACTTCATGTTTTCCTTTGAAAACAGTGGCTTTACCCTGTTCTTTGCATTAATCACTGCTGTTTCTTTTACTGTCATGTCTTAAATCATAGTGAGTTTTTATCCTGATAAGAGGATAATGACCATTCTGTAATGTCTGGATAAATAAAATCCTCATCTAACATTTTCTGAGCACCTGCATAAACAAAGCTAAGTTTAAATGCAACTTTCAGAAAAACAAACAAACAAAATTGGTGAGATATTTCTTAACAGCCTACTTTGTTCTCTTTTTGTTCTCGAAAAAGGGAAAATCAGCCAAAAAAGCCTAAACTGGAATCGCATCCTCTTTGGTTAAGTTGCAAAGTTCCATCATCTTTTTTACAGTCCTTATAAAGGGCCAAGTACAGTCCTTCAACTATGATCCCATAAGTTCACGGGTCACCCTTTGCCATTTCCTGCATTCCAAGCTTTTCCACAAGATAAATATATTTGGAGCTATGAGCTTGTATCTGCTTCCCATATGCCACTCAGAAAACTTCACCTGATTCATGGAGTTTGATTCTCCATTGTAAAAATGTTTGTATCTGCCATAGTTCTTTTAGGAGCACTGAAAAGAATATACCTCCTTTCCTTCAAAGCATCATGCGAAATGATGTCATGCAGCGCTTATAAAATGGACTGCTGATATCAAGGCAAAGGTTGCCCTGTAAATTATTTTGACATGGGTATATTTCTTCATATTAGCTGTAAAGCGCTTTACCTGAACAATGTTCTGGAACAACAGTGGCAAGGATAGAAACTTTTGAACCATGCTATCTGAACTCTGTTTAGAACAGATCTAAGAGTAAATTACAAAGTTGTAATAGTCTAATGACTTATCTACATGATGATTACTACTATTGGCAAAGAACAGAAAAAGAAAAAATTCTATCATAGATGGATTTAATGAGCCAGCTAAGGTTATTCAGTGTTACCACAGCAATCAGACTGACTGTATATAAAATACTTTTCCATGAATATTTTTTCAGCCTGAAGAATAATCAGTTATGCATCAATGTAGACTGACTAACCATTCCATATATCTTGCATTACAGACTAAACATACTGGTTTAAATCCCTCCCTTTGAAATCATTATGCATCTAGAGTTCAGCAGTGTAGTAGATGATAACAAATCCCAGGAATCAGGGGCCTGAAGCTCTATGGCAGTTGCTTCAAAAAAAAGGAGTTTACTATACAATGAATGGCTATGTATAATACCATCGGTGTGAGTAGCAATTTATGCCATAAAAACTGACAGGTTTCTATCCTGCTTTTCCAATCTAGTACTGCAAACAGTAGCGAGAGTCAGTTTCCTTCTTGACTACACAATATTGGTAAATTACTGTAGAATAAATGATTGGCAACAATGAACTAAAAGGAAAGAAATACATTGAGGAATTGTGTTGACACACAGTAGTACATAAGAGTAAAACTATTGATTCAGGGCGAAAGATAGATTTCCCTGAAGTCAATGGGAATTGTGCTACTGGATTCCACATTGCCAACATTTCACTGTCAGTACACAGAGTTTGGCTATTTTTACCTTGAATTAATGTACAGTTCATCTGCTTTCCTAACCCTCCCCACTCATTTTCTCCTCTTCCTACTCTCCCTCCCTCCTTACCTCTCTTTGGTTCCTGTTCTATATCTGCTGCATCTGCCAGGCAGTTAAATTTTAAAATAGCTTTTCCCTTTGAAGTGCTAATGCCAGCACTGCTATTTCTATAGCAAGTAACTTCACTGACTGTTGTGGTTTGTTTTTACTCCTTGTTTTATGTGTTTGTATGTGCATACGTAGAGTGTTACTGGGAAAAAAAAATGGAAAGAAAGAAAAAAACCCTCCTAATTAAGTTTTATAAATAAAAGTTAAATCCCAGCTGCTCCACCACAGGCTGTGATTTTGTCAGATCTCACGAGCTAGGCAGGTCAAACTTGGTGAGTAATTAGATAGGAGACCTCTGAGGAAAACCCAGGGTGCTGTATGTGGTGGCACTGAAGATTCAGTAGCTGCCACTGTTCCTTTTCAGTAAGTGTTAAATCATTGCTTCTGTTGTTCTTTCTTCATTCAGTCCATCGGTGGCTATTAAACATGACAAGTCTATACAGAACCTCTGTTTCAGAAAACCTTTACACTCTTTATCGCTGGAAGGTAGGAGGACGTTCTTCTGAAAGGACCACGTTGTACGCACACTCTT
>JMFS01037719.1:0-21879 GCA_000699545.1 Podiceps cristatus
TTAAAAGTATATATATATCTATATATTGGGATGCACCTGTACTAGTAAATCAGCAGCGAGAGGGCATGTTGCTGGCACTGCAGCACAGTGTTCCATGCTGGTCCCAGCAGTCTTCTGACCGGGGCCGAAAGCATCCTCTCAGCAACTCCCCACCACAGCTGAGGAGCTAGGGCAGGCCAGGGAGCAGCCCCCAGAAGCAGTCTGCATGCAGTCATCCTGCTTTGGAGGGTAAGAGTGTACTATACACATAGACCGTTTCTGCTTGTTGGAATCGATGCCAGAGAGAAGTCCCAAGCACATTTAATGGATCTTATGGATCCTTATAGTCTGCATTTAAGGCAAGGAAGAGCTGGCAGAAACAGACATCAGAGTAGAGGGTAACAGTAAGACAAGGTGTCATGGCATTTGTGTGGCCTGATCATTGCCAGAAGCTGGAGGAAAAAAAGAGGCAAACAGCTGATACCTAGTATGCATCACCTAGGTTCAAGAGACCCAACAGAACTAGATTTTTTTATGCTAATCATACTAAGGACTGATTAACTCTATAACAGTTTATTATTTTGTTGCACTTCTTACTCTATGTTTCTCCCTCTCCATCAATTTGTTTGAGTTTCAGAAGTAATCTCTTAAGTTTCAATCACTGGCGCTTCCAAAATGCCACTGCTCTTGCGCCTGAAGTCTTTTCCCCATCTGTTTTCCCCCTTCTTTGTACACCCACTTGGAGAAGGTCTATCAACAGCATAAAAACATACCAAAGGGGGGGACGCGCTCCACTTCTGTCGAGCAGACGTTCTCCTCATGTGCCCATCTGCCATAGGTGGCAGAGTAGATGATAAGGAACTTGGACTCCTGACAGTGGAGTTTCAGTTCCTGGTTTTCACATGCTGATTTGGTTTTGTATTCAGCTAAAACAGAAGCAAATAACAACATGGTAGCATGAGGCAATTTACTCGTCCGGACTGTTAATAGCAAATAGCAGCATGACAGAAAACAGCTTTTCTGCAAGTTCTGTTGTGAGTGATATGTAGCACTATTACAACCAGAAATAAAGCCAATAGCAAAGCGGAGTGTTTCCTCCAACTGAATTGCTCCCATACAACTACCTAAAGCCTCCATCTCCGTTTTGAAAGGAATTAGAAAGTTAACTTTTGCCAATCTCTTCTGCCAGTAGAACGGCCTCCCCCCTTCCCGCCTTATTTCCTGGCTTGCTTTCCACCGTGGCTCAGTAGGAGAAGCCTCGTCCTTTCCTTTTGTCTCTGCCCGGGAGAATGTTGCATTCTACGCCTACTTCAGACGCCCGCCTGAGCGCTGAGAGCCTCTGACCACTCATCAATCACGGGGATGGCTGGCATCACCCTGCGCCACTGCACACAACACCGAGCGAGCACCAAAGAACAGGAGGCACAAAGGCGTGGGGATGGGCTATGGATCCTGAGCCAGGCAGCGCTCTCAGCTGTATTTGCACAGCCCCACCAAGGTCAGTCCCTTTCCCTAGGCGTGACTATCCAGCACGGATTCATCTGAAGTTTTGCTGACAAAGCAATGTGAATCAGGAGCCTGAGAAAAATACACCCCCTCCCTTTCTCAGCTGGCATAGGCACACTGGCAGCACTCTCAGCAGCGGTGGGGAAGCTGGTGAGATCGTCTTCCAGACTGTGGTTTATCCTTCCTAGGGAGCTGGTTAAAATCTGCCATCTGGCCAAGGAGGCCTCTGAGCAGCCGCTCGGCTGACAGCATTTTATTGCTCAAGTTTTCCTGGTCTAGGTATGGTGGTAAACCTTTATAATGCAGATAAGACCAGGGAGAAGAGTTTATTCTGCTCCAATTTTTGTCTTTCAAAAATGTGAAAACAGGAAAAGGAGGTTCCTGAGCTGAGGAGAAAAGGGAAACCTTATTGTTACTGAGTGGTATCCCTGTGAGTGGAGTGTGGGTGTTAGTGCTAGAGGAACTGGAGAAAAAAAAAAAAAAAACAAAAACCTCCTATCTATTCAGTAGAGAAAACATTATTGTTTCATTTAGAATAGAACAGATTAAAAAAAAATGGACTAATGTTCCTGGTAATAGTCCAGTTTTGAGCTCACCAGTAGTCACAAAAAGTCTAAAAAGAGTGATTTTAAAAAAATACTTGACCTGCTGCAGATTGTCACTTCTGCAGAAGCACCTGCCGTGCCGTACACCCACGAGGATCATGCCAAGAAAACAGAGGTGCTGAGCCAAGGGCTGACAGCCACAGGGGCTGTGTGTCTGTACGGCCGTGCTCCGTGACTGCTGGAGAGGCTATGGCGGTACAGACAACAGAAACAAACCCACAAGGGTAAGAATACAACAGAGACCTGAAGAAAAACTAAAGGGAGTTGGACAATTGCTTAAGTGCCCACTTGAAGGAGAGGAGACTGTAAAATACACTTAAAGTTATACTCAAGTGATTTCCTGAGCAAGGATGTTTTCCATGGCCAAGCCTAACAATATCAGTATCTTACCTACAAATATAAATTTCCTGTCACATGAAATAATGTGATTTGCACTGGAACTGACTATTCCTCAATTCTGAAGGCAGCACTTGCTGTTAAATACACTTTTGACCAGGTATTGTAAAATTCAGATCACAGAGAATATTATATATTCAAAGTAGCTCATTTCCAGTGGGAAAAATATTAAGCAAATTATAAAAGTACCGAACAGGATCCAAATCCATTTCTGATTAGTAAAAAGAGATTTCTAATGACACAGATACAGCTATGACATTCAAATCCATCTACTATTAAGACAGTAATTGTAATATGTAAAACAAAACCCTATTAAGATAATAAAACAGATCATTAAAATTTTAAATTTCAGACATTTTTTCCCCCGATGACTGGCCCAGTAAATCTCCCTGCGTGTTCTTGTGTCAGTGCTTTGCCAAAGGTAACATCTGCCTACTCCGTTCCTGTATCTCTGCTCTGACTTCAATACTCTGCATAAATCGCCCCCTCAATTTGCTTGACACCCCTGTTCTAATTTCACCAACGATGTCTATCTTAATGCTCTCATTAAAGAAAATCCCTTTTGTGCTTTCTCCTTTAGTCGTAGGATGGTATTTCTGCGTTGGCTGGTGAACCTAGCCATAAATCATCATTCATGTATTTTTTTTGGTACCCATTTCAGCCACACTGGGGATTAGCTGCCAAAAAAAGCTGAGCCCCTAGGCTACTGGGGCTTGTTCTCATATGCAATAGCAACAAGAAAAACAATTAAAAAACACCAATAAATGAAACCTCAAGATGATTGTCTTAATCTTTCTTATACTTTTCTCATGTTTACAAAGTGCATTCTCTTTGAGGCAGGATTTGTCCCTTTACATATCAACATCAATTACCTGCAGAGAATACAGGTGATTCTACAATAAGCTTCTGTAATAAGGTTAGCCACGCATGTGTATCCTCCAGCCACTTTTCTATAAAGGGGAGGTAGCAACAGAGGATCTTTGACAACTTTGGTCCTACCTCCTTAAGCATTTTTGCATATTCCTCATTATCATATCATCTTCATCATTTTGGATCCTTAAGCCAAGCATCTGGTTTTGCTGTTCAGCTCTCTCCTTCTAATACAACATTATCATTGCCATCTCTTTAAAAGTGATTTTCAAAACATTTTTCCTTTCTACTCTGATGTCTGACATGTAACTCTGACAAACTATACTGGTCATTAAATTGGCAGCAAGCATGCTCAAGTTGTAAATGCAATGGAGAGCTAAGGTAAAGTAGAAGAAAATTTGCTACTAATCTAAGAGTCTCAAAACTTCACATGGATTTATGCAGAGCTCTGTGCAGTGGAATTTTAACCAAAACAAACAACAAAATACACACAAAAACACATTTGCCTGATGTGGATTACTTACTAGGTTTGCATTTAAAGGAGACAAGGAGGAATTTAGTGGTCCCTGGACACAGATCAGGCCCAAAAACCCGACTATTGACAAGGAGTTGGCAGGATCTCAGGTTTTGGCACTCATCCAGTACTTTCTAGAACAATGGGCAAAAAGGATAGGCTTGAAAACAAGGTATGAAGCTATACAGCAACGAAAAGACTTAGTTGTACTTTGTTCTATACAGGAGAGAAATCACCCCTTCACAACTTTTTGGCTATAAACATGTAAGAAACATCTGTATCATTGGATTTAGTCCACATCTCTACTGGACTCTGAGTCACGGCCAAGTTTATGGGAACACGTTCATCACAGTGATGCCCATGGCAATTTAGGACGTTAGCAATTTGCTGTTGTTTGTCACTTTTCCCTCTGCCCCCAGCCTGTCAGCCAGATCTCCCTGTGTGCCACCACAGCCTCAGTGGTGCCTGGGACTCCCCGCAGAGCCCCCAGGAAGTGGGAACGCGCTCAGCCTCCAGCCTCTTCGCTGACATACTTGAGGCACCCACATGCTCCTGACAGCATTTATGGGAGTGCAATGCCCAGGTGAAGCATGGTAACTCAAAAAGATGACTTTTTAACCATTACATCTTCATCCACTTCAGTTTACCTGATCATGCTCTGTAATACCTTCACTTGAAAGAGTTCTAACTAATGACTTGGTGTGACCCCTGGCTTTAAGTCATATTTAAGACCTTCTGCTTAAGGGGCACTTACGTCTTGCTTGCAGTTACACACATTAGCTGGTATTCTCTTGACTTGCCACTTGAATCAATTCCAGAATTCATTTGATCAGATAGCACTGATGTGCCTGTCTATCCTAAGCCTCGGCCTGCTTGTCCTTTTTTTTTTTTTTTTTTTTTTAAAATGCTCTTCTAAGGCCATATCTACCCCAGATTTTTTGGCACAGCAATGTATCATGGTGCTCACAGTGCTGCTTCACTGGGAGTGGCAACAGAAGGAGGACAATAAAAAAGTCAGAAGTGTTATATGCATGTGGATCCTCTCCAAGTTCGCCAAATGGACCGAGTACTCCTAGTGCTCACACTGGTGATTCCACTTCATCAGTGGTTTCAGAGCTGTAGCTATAGAAAACATGAAGCCATTGCCCAAGATGAGTTTCAGTCCAGTTTTTAACATAGCCACAAGCCAAAGCACCTAAAAAAACCCAGCTGAAATGCAGCAATATACTTATGAAATTCCTATTTGTCTTCAAAGCCCAGTTTAGAGAGGGCTTTCGATACACTATTTTTGGATAGTCTGTGGTGGTGTGCTGAGGATTCTTATGCTTAAAATCACAGCAGGCTACGATAAGGAGGACATTGTCTCCGGGTCACCCCACTCTTAACAGAATCAACTGTAAGATACCATTCTCTGATAGTTTTAGGTACTCCCATAAAATCTATGGGAGTTTTTTGCCTTGTTTCTCCTCATAAGGGGGTCTCAGTCATACCAAAAGGCCAAATCACAAATTTACCACTGTGATAGCACAACCTGCACTCTTGTTTCCAGGCTGAGAGAGTTGGCAGTGGCTGAATCTCTCCTGTCATCCCTGGAAGCCATCCCTCCCAAGCAGAAATTATACACATTGGCAGCCCATTGCAGTGATCCTGTAACACTCTTGCCTTTTTGTTCCTGTTGGTAGAAGAAGAGGACTTGCATCCAACACTTTCTGAGAATTAAGTGTGCTCTAAAGAGTTTAAAAGGGAAGGAAAAGCACAGCAGACTTAATTTTATCAGTCAATTCTTCTTCAACAGAATTGGAAGTCAAACAAGTAGCTCCTCCTTAATTGAGATTGTTCTGAAACTGGCCAGTGAGGCAGAGTTACATCTTTAGCAAGTGGAGATAGCTGTACCCTACTGCGTCACCTTCTGTTTGCACCTGAGCTGAATCATCTCCTGTGCATCTGTTTGTATTTTCTCGTACTTAGTGCAAACAGCAGTCACATTTTCTATCATGTTGCTGGGCTAAAACACGCAACCACAAAAGCAAACAATGCTATCCATAATGAGATAGCACTGGGCTGTTAATATTTTGAGACAGATCTAACTTTGCAGTGATCCTTTTAATAGGAAGTCACTGTAAAAAATGCCTGTTACGCTTCCCCCCGACTGCAGGGTAGCATCACGCCCAATTATCCAGACTGCAGATGCGGTTCCAAAGGGAAAGGGAGGAGGGATGAGATCACTGGCGCTCTTTTCTAAGAAATCAGTTTACAGGATGTATCTCTTCTCCTTGACAGAACCGGAACTCCCTGAGATGCAGAGCATTCGTGTATCTCATGTTCGTGGCCTCGTCAAAATGCTTTCGTGCCTTTGATCAGTGACAGTGCCTGAATGCTGATGATAGTTTACACAACAGTTATCCCATGCTGTGTTTATTATATACAAGGGAAAAAACTGCCCATGGGGACCTCGCAAAGGCACTCACAAGCCCCAAATAATCACTGGTGTCACTTCACTGTAGTCAGTAAAATGACATCAAGGATGCATCTGCCCTATTGTTTTTGGTAGAGAGCTGTACTTTTTGGTGGAGAGCTGTACTTTTTGGTGGAGAGCTGTACTTTCACATGGCCCATGGGTCATGTCTGGAACATCTTTAGAAGTTGCAGTACAGCATGGGCAAGGCACACTTATAAAACTGCCTTCATATTGTTTCTGGAGAGAGGCTATTACTGCCAAACCATTTCGTAAAACTCTTCAACTCACTAGTGGTGGGAAAAGACATTCCTTGTTGTCAAGAAGCAATGTGTCAGCTGAAAGCTCAAACGTTGCAAGATTCATCAAAGCTTCTGTAGAGCATTTACAACAGCTTCACCAGTAGAACATGTTCAGATTCCACTGACTACTCATTTTGCAGCAATTTACTGAATTTGGCCTAACATTGGGCATTTTCATTATGCTGAAACAAGCCTTGGACAGCAGTTTAAGTCAGACCTTCTAAGTCTTGTTACTAAAGTCTCCACAAAAGAAAGTAGTAATTTATGAAGTATAAATGATTTTAAGCTATACTTAAGTGACCCCAGCAAACAAGCCATAGAATATTACTGATACAAATCACATATTCGCCGTAATGCAGATATCTGCAGAAGTGCTTAGGATCTGCTGTTTAGCTGTCACGATGCCTTTTGTGTGTGTTGAAGATAGGCATGGAACAAGCCAAACGCCAACCAGAATGCCATCTCATTCAGAGGATCTGTAACCCAGCTGTGTCAAATGTTTCTATCCTCTCCTGGGGACAAGGAAGGCCTGTGTGATGAATTAGCGAGGTAGATGTCTTGTCTCTTCTCCCAAGTAACAAGCAACAGGACAAGATGAAATGGCCTCAAGTTGTGCCAGGGAAAGTTTCAAATTCATATTAGGAAAAATTTCTTCACTGAAAGGGTTATCAAGCCCTGGAACAGGCTGCCCAGGGAAGTGGCTGAGTCACCATCCTAAAGGATGTGGTTTAGTGGTGGACTTGGCAGTGTGGGGTTAACGGCTGGACAAAATGATCTTAAAGGTCTTCCAACCTAAACGATTCTATGATTCTATGATTAAGACTGGACTGCTCAGTCATGACCAGCCCTTGATTAGAAGGGAATTGATTATTTTAGGGAACTTTGAGAATGGGCTTTCCAAAGCAAAGCTTATCAAACTAGAAGGCAATCTACAAAGCTTTCACAACCCTATGGTAATATCCTGACAGACAAATTTTTTTGTTGTAATACCATTGTGAACTGATGAAGACACGATGTCATTTCATTCAACATTGTGTACACCTGCCACTTTAACACAGCATAGCTCATCACATAGTAAGAGTCAAGAACATTCTGTGCATTAAGAACGTTTACAACGTGCGATACCTGCAAAGAGGTGGGTGCCACACAGTTTATGGGTTCTGTCATCCTCGTTTCAGGCTCCTGAGTACTACAAGTGTGGTAGTCTTGCCCATAAAATGCTGACTGAACACTTATTGTTGAATGCCGCGGACAGTGCAGACTCAAATGCTCCCCGTCGCAGGCATAGGCAGTATGATTTTGCAGAAGTTTGGTTAGGTAACCTAGAAAATATTCAGCTCTGTTACAACTAGTACAGGAAATGACAAGCTCGTTAGATAATAAGAAAACCACAACCAGACTCTGGAAAGGGCATTGTATTCAAGGTTATACGTATGGCTCGCTGCCACACCACACGGTTCTGTGAATGGGTCAACCTTTACATGCGAGTAACGCTCAGGTCCGGAAAACAAGAGGTCGCGTGGCAGTGAGTCAGAGCCCTACCAGCACTCCAGCAGCGGCACTATGTCGGAGATGTCATTTCATGGACAGCAAAAGGGCTCAGCCCCTTGCCAGTTGTGTCTGCTAACAATGCCAGGGCACGTTCGCAAAAGTCGGAAGGGCTATGACTTGGTTTCACAGGCTAGACTCTTGTATTCCAGCTGGCGGAGGTATTCTTTACACCTCGTCTTAAACTGATGCTTTCCACTCCTAGGCAGTTGTTTCACACATGGGATAAAGAAAGTGATTTTCTCTGTATCACTGAATCAGATGCTAGGACAACAGAGGAAAGGAGGTCCATAAGTGCTGGACACCGTAGGTGCTGGACAGAAACCCAGAAGTAAGATACATAGAATTTTGTATTTGCTAAAGAGTTTGTCAGTGTTACCAGGAGAGGGAGAGGTAGGATCTGTATGCAGCTGTCCACCTGTACCATCTGTTTGCATCTTCTAATAAGTCCATGAGCAGGAGAGCTAATGGACAGCTGCTTTTCTGATTTGTATTTCACCACGTATTGTCTCTTTAGCCAAGATTTCTGTTATCACCACAAATACTTATAAATTTAACCTCCTACTGCCCTTCTCTCTGTTCTGCAGAACACTTTAATGGAAACATGCAGGTGGCTACCTTTGGCCATTACAAATTAGCCATTGTGATGGGAAACTATTAGGGGTAATTTAATTTAATTAGGGGTAATTTAATTCAAAGACTTTCCTCACCTATACTTATGAAGCTTTGATATCTCTACCACTCTGTCACACTTGAGTGAAATCTATCTTTAAGCAGCAAAGGTCTGTGGGTGAAAGGGAAAAAGAGGCATGAGGGACAGGAGAGATAAAGGATACAAAATACTAGTCTACAATTGAAGCAATATCCTTTCTCATCCCTCAGACATAAACACATGGAAATTAGACCCAAACCCATTTTTCCCCCCATGAGTTTTATGACAACCCAATATACTACAATCAAAGCAAATCTGTTTTCTAATTTTTCCACTAATAGCCAAACTTTTTATTAGTGTACATACAATAACTGAATAGTTTCCTTATTCTTATACATGCATTAAATTCTGTATAATTCTCTCTAAAATCAGTTTCCAACTTCTAGAACACCAAGTTCAACCACACTGGAATAAAAAAAATCAAACAAAATTCTCCAAACCCGACATATTAAGTAATAAGAGCTTCCACTGATTTGAGAAAAGATTTGTAGACATTTTAAAATTGAGACCATGACTACATATGTATCTTTTTAATTTCCAAAATTATAGATTTACTATCTTTGCCTCTTTTCCAAACATATAATTGGTCTAATTAAAGACAAAAGTTAGTATCTTCTCCTCAGAAGCCTTGCTTACCCCATTGTGGTGACAGCAACATTATTACTGTTAAGTATAATGGGAAAAAACAAAACAAAACAAAACACCAAAAAAACCCACAAACCACACATATTTTCTTGTTTTGGTGGCTGAATCAGAACTGGAATGACTTTTTTTTTTTTGTATCATTAAAATAAAAATTAGTTTTCTCAAAAAAAAATACCGAGAGTTTGCTCATGCCATTTAATTTCACACTTTTTGCCCTTTTTAAACCTTTCACCAAAGACAAGCAATTAAAAAAAAAAAAAAAGTTTTTAAATTGATATTTTAGTATTCCCAGGTAAATTATATGAAAATAAAATGTTTAAGTTCTCTGGCATCTTTTCCAGCTCCAGCTGTGTGACTGGATAGGAAAATTCAGCTCCCTGATCAATTACTAAGTCAGGAGAAAGGAGAAGCCTGCTCTGCTACTGTCTTTGCTGTTCCTCATTAGAGCCCAAGAGAGGACAGGAGGCAGCTACATTCACCTTCCACTGCAGCGAAGATGTAGGTGAGTTCCTCACCTCACTGAACTCAGTCTGAGCACTGGGACAAAAATCAGGATGGAGAGAATTGCATGCCCTGTATTTGCAGTCCAGACTTCAAGGAGACCAGTCCAGCAGAAAACCCCGTGGCTTTTCACAGGTTAAAAAACCAACCCAACAAATCCATCCCCTACGTTTTCTGTGCAACTGAGATCACAAATAATTGAGCTTTCCTGCCAGAGCCACTCCTCTGTCAGCATGCTCCTGGAAGGTGCTGAGTATTGCCAGGAAAATGGGCTGAATGCCCAATTGCACCCAAGCAACTTTGCTATGGTCCGATACTGTAAAGGGGCCTCCCGTGGCATTTACTGCTATGAAATGCCTTTGACATTTCCACCACAGCATAAAGGGCCACAGCGTAAAAGAGTATTCAGCCCAATGTGAGTCGTGGGCATTTTACACCTTGAAAGATTTAGCCCGATATTTGTAATCATTTCAGTTCTTCAGGTTTTAAGTTACTTGGAGCCAAGAGTGCTGTATACAAAATAGTCCAGTATTCCCTAAAGAATATCAGCTATGTTGTGATTTGGATGAGTTCCCTGGCATCTTAACTGCTACTTTGATCCTGCAAATTCCTAATCCAGTATCTAAGCACCTTTCTCCAACAATTGCAACTATTCAATCCTCTAAAAAAATGCCTTTATAAAAAACTTGCTCTGATTCTATATAAGCAATACCATTCACTTGGAAATATAGTGTTAGAAGGACTGATGAAAATAAGACATCATGCTCTTTGGCCTTCCAAGCGGCATTTAAAGAGACTCTGCTCTTATTAAAATCCTTCTGTATTTGCACACAATAAAGGATAAAAATAGTAATGGAAATTGGCTGAAACCTTATGTTCTCTGATAAGAGAATTGCTGACGTATTAGTATCTGAATTGCTTGCCTCACATGGCAGACCACGTAAACCTGCATTTTTTATTACTGCAAACACAGACTACATAATGTAGACATAGGTGGAGCGGTCAGCCCTTTGCAAAGAGCGATGCCGACTGGGCAGCTCACAGCCCACGCCACAAAAGGATTCCCACTCGAAAAGTTACCATTTCCTCTTGCTTCATCCCTGAACAACTCCAGCTTCTTTCCTCTCCTCTCCTCATGCTGGCCCTCCTCACATACCGGGGCACTGCCCGCCCCGCACTCGGCAAGGGAATAAAGTTTTCTCAGCACCTGCCGCCTCTCCCATCAGTCCCAGAGTGGCGCTGGCACAGGAGGGAGAAGTTTCCAGTTCCTTCCCACCTTTTGTGGGCAGCGTGGCCTTGCAGTGGCTCCGCTAGAAAGCTTCGTCTTCTAGAGTCCATGAGCATCCCTATATTGTTTACCAAATTCTGTACAGAAACACACTTCCTTCGAGGCAGCAAATATAGCTGAATGACAATGTAAGGTTAGGGGAAAAATACGTTCTTATCTCTACAACTCATAACAGCTGTGATTACCAGGAGAGAGGGCATTGTAGCAGTTGAATGGGTCTGTCACTCTTTCTGAGGCACGCTTCCTTTTCTGCATTTCTCTCAACTGGCGCAATTAAATCAGGTCATCCAAAACAGGCAGCAGGGCTGTGTCACCGTCCACATCGGACAGCAGGACTGTGTCACTTCCAGGCACTGGCCCAGCACATTGCCCGGGCTACAGGCACTTTGGGACGCTATTCGTTGTTCAGAATCTCTCAGTTTGCGTTTGTTTAATTAATCAATATGTCAGTTGGGAATGCTGAGAATTCTTTTTTTTTTTTTTTTTTTTCTTTTTTCTTTTAATATCTAATACGGGAGCTAGAGGCTGTGCCTGGACTACAACACCCCTCTAGGTCCCGGTCCCCTGCTTGCCAGGGAGGTACCCGCTAGCTCCTCTCCAGCCAGCGCAGGAGGAGATTCCCTTCTCCTGAAAAGCAGGGCACAGGCAGGGCTGCAGCACAACCATGGCTCGCCCCAGCGTGGACGGAGTCAGGTCACGGCTGCGTGTCCATCTGGACTGAGAAACCATAAGACTTATGAGTTATGGGGGTTCTTACCCTGAGCATACAGAATCTTAAGCAGACTATAAAAATCCTAGAGAAATTAAGGTTTTGAAACTAATGTTGTTTTTTTTAATTTGTTTTCTGGGTTGTTGGCTGATGGGGAGGGGGGTGTTTAGCAAAGGCAGTCACTTTTTCCAAGCGTTACTCTGCTACGAGGAGGACTATGGATTTCCTCTTTTTTTCAAAATAATAAATGTGAATCTTCTTTAAAACAATATGAAACTTTTTTTTTTTAAAAAAAATGGAACTATCCTGAGAATTGTCTAAATTCAAAAAAATTTGGCAATACTGTAGTGTCCCAACATCATCTCTACAACTCTGTGTGAAAGCCTCGCTAGGAGCTTTCCCATTTATCCAAGACACGCATTCATAAGCAATGTATGGGGTGCTCTGCATACAAAATCATCTACAAGATGTTACAGACTAGCTCAGAAGTTAAGCCTGAATCATACGTCAATAAACAGATGCCATTGATTTGAAGGCCGGAAGGTATCATCCCACCCAACTGTCTGCATAACCCAGACTGCTCACTCATTCTAACTTTTTTACTGAGACTCAAAACACCAATGCAGAATCCAAGCGTAATCCTTTCTTCCAGAATTAGCCAAATTAGTCACAGCATCCACTGTGTTGACAAAGAACTTCAACTAAAAAAACACAGCACCAGAAAAACACACCAAATGCTGAGGCTGAGCAGCTGAACAAAGCTTTAAGCCTTACTGATCGCTTCTTGATGCAAAGGAGGACTGTTAAACTGTAATGACAATGACAGACAAAAATAACTTGCCTAAGGGAGGAAAGGTTGTAAATAGATGCCTCTTTGTGTGAAACAGAACTCTTAAAATGTTATAGTTTTTATACTTAACATTTGATCCTGGCATTATTGCTTTGAATAGCACAATAATGGTAGTAATGAACCTGAAGGTATGGAAATCCAGAAAGATTTTTTTTTCTCTTAAAATCACTGAAAAACTGGGAATTTAAAATTTCAGTTTAAAAAAATATGAATACCAGAAAGCCTGCAAATGGCCGGCCAAGAGATGTGTTACATCTCCTGCGTACGGCACAAGACAGTACAGGGTACTCACATTTGCTGGATTCATTCCTTATGGTGGAGGATGCTAACACAAGGCCTTAAGGGCCCGTTTCAGTTGTCAGCATTTAAGTAAAAAAGGAATGTGTGTATTCTGTCCGGCCTCGCTGCGTGTGCATGAACCTCACCATATGGAAGCATCAAGGAGAACAGCATTTGAAGCTGTGAGTCTAATGCCTAGCACATATTAAATGCAATCTCAGCACTGACTGATGTAATGCCTTTTTGGCAAGACAGCAGCTTTGCAATGTAATATTTTTAGAGTCTGAAGCTGAGTAGCACACAGCCTACGAAGATTCTCAGAATTGGGCCTTCATATATAGGTTTAGTAATAGTAGTTCTTGTGCATTATTCAATCTAGCTTAATTAGCACAGCAATTTGCTAGCTCGTTTTAAAGACATACAAATCCATTTTAGATCAAAATAGATTGAAATAGCACACATATTGTTGTGGGAGTCCCAGAAGGCTAATCCATTCGGTAAATCTACATCAGCTCCTGCAGTTTGATGAAGAATTGTGCCAACAGGCATTAAAAATACACAAGCAAGACTGGCAAGTCTGAAGGAAGAGATCTCATGCGGTGATAACAGAATTATTGATAAACTCTACTACAAACACCATTAGAAGCATCGATCTGATATTTACTGGTATTTGGGATCCAGCTGCAGTACTTATCCAGCAATATTTTCTCCATTGCTTTGTGAAGAAAGCACTGAAAAGAAATTAACCCCTAAGTTTCCTCCCCCATCCCCTCTGCCATACCCTCCACTGCTCTTTAGAGGCAGCTACACCACAGGCCACGCTGTTCAGGGCTACTGCGCAATCACTGCTTTCAGAGCTGGGCTGTGTGTGTGGATATGACAGTGCTGATTTGGCTCCGTTCGCAGAAGTGAAGATCTGCCTCTCAAAATTCTCTTCAGTCTCTTACCTCGGTTGCCTGCAAGCTCCTTCTGTGCTAGCTCTTTTTTAGAATTAGCAATCATGACAGAGGGCAAAACGTTATTCAGGAAAGACACTTTCTAAAATTCACAACACTATGTTTCTTGCCCCATCGTTTTATTCTTTTTCATCCAAGTGCCCTGTAAGCATACTGTCTGCATCATTCTAGCCAGACTTGGTCTTACAGTCTTCTATCTGTAGGAAATACCCTTAGGCAGAAGCATTGTCTATTCTACTCACTGTTCACAAATAAGCATAACAGCTTCACTCAGCAGATGATTCACATAAAAATCCATACTTGCTCAATATCTGCTTTCTTGCATAGCCACTAATTTGACTTAATTTCCCTCTATCGCTTGTTTTTTTCTCAGAGTGCATTTTTCCACTATTCCGCCCATCACTCATACTCTTTACAAGTGACTGCTATCCTACTGACTTCATCCTTTTGCTTGTGCTGTGGGAGATGGCACGAGAAGCTGGTTTGCCATGCAAATAAAATCATTTTTTATAACCACTGTATTTTTGATATTATCTAAACCTCTTGTTATTTTTCCCCTCATAGTCATACCTCATGGATCATGACTTGGATCGCAACCATCTTATTGAACCTAACTCACACTGTTGGCTAAACCTGAGGGTCAAATTCAGCAAGAGCTTGGTTCCACTTAAGCCAGAGAAAGGATCCAGGTGACCAGCAAGATAATTCAGCATGGAAACACATTCAAATGCTGGTATGTGAACAGGGTGTATTTGGTGAGAAGCAGCACATGCAAGAAGCCAAACCATGAGCTCTTTGTAGAAAAACAAACCCAAGACATCATGAAGAAAGTACAGACCTCCTGTAACTTTTTGGTTATGCCGAACGGGCATTGTTTCTCCAGGAACCACACGACCTCTTCATGTCCATGCCACTCAGCTCAGACTTGCAGTTACGTCTATTAAATTTTTGCAGAGTGGGAAAATCCATGAATCCTGCACTCGCAGACCAGATGCCTATTCTCTCTCTCATATCCTCCCACAGCTGTTCTCTGTTTCCTTCAGAGCTAGTTTCCTACTCCCTTGTGTTGTCCTCGAGGAGTGATGCTTATTTGTGTTGTATCCCCATGGCTTTCTGAGGAGATCAGAGAGATCTCTATGCACTTCTTTCTTCTCACTCACTTTCTCTTTTTGTTTCCTTCTTCCCTTCTTGTGTTAGGAAGAGGCAAATTACCTGAAGATTTCAGTCTGTAGTAAACTCCATGCTACGGCCAGTTATACTCCTCTCTGTTCCATGAAGCCACAGGGACAAACGCTTGTCCTGGGACTTAATATGGAACTATTACAGTAGAAGAGGAAGATTTTCTTCCTTCTATCCTCAAATGCTGACAAGAGGTACAACACTGTTAAGGGAGACTGTGAGGCTCTTTTCTGCCCTTGCCAAGAAATCCTTCTTTTGATTGCAGAGTACCCTCTTCTAGTGCCATTAACGAGAAGTAACAAGAGAAAGGCTCAGCAGGCTGCAACTGCTTCTGGAGACAGAATGAGTGAATCATTATACCCAAGAGAGCACAAAGTTATGATCTTCCCAAAGACTGTAAGCAAGAGAATGCTGGGGACTAGAGGAAAATATTTCTTTGAAAACTTGGATTTATGAACTTGCACCTCCATGAAAACCTGGGTGGTGGGGGCGGGGGTGGTGTTTGTTCATTGCCAGCTGCTCAGAAAACAAAATACAGGTTTCATTTTGCAAACAGAACTCTGGCACAAACTCTGTCTGCTTTGTATTCCCATTTAAATTTGACACTCAAAAAATCAGATAAATTAGACCGCAGAGAATTCACCTATCGAATCACTAAGTCCATCCTCTGGCAGCTCACAGATCTGCAGGGTTAGGATGGCTTATAGCACAGTGGGTCCAAGCCAGAAAAGGAAAAAAAAGACCCACCTTACCCTCGTAGCCTGATGATTTTCTTTACAGCAACTTCAGCATCCCCAACTCAGTTTAGCCTGAAGAAATGAAAAGTCCAGAACTGCAAAATAATTTTGAAGAACTAATGCTTGTCTTCCCATCCAAGAATAAATACAATGAAGCTAAATAAACAGATATTTGTGGGTTGAGACCCTCATCCAAAGCCCAGTGAAATCCTTGGGAATCCTTCCAGTGACCTCTATAGGCTTTCAATTGGGTCTTCTATTATGAGTGATGTTTTAAAATTAATTCTAAATTAAGAGCCAAACATCACTGGTATTTAATTTGTTGCCAGAGCCACACAATAGACCTTTGAAACAAAACTCTTAAAATGCATAGAAATTGAGATGGAATGACTCACCAATGCCGAACAAATAAGGCGCAACCACGCCTCCTTCTGCTCTTCAGCTCCATTTAAGACACTGTTTTCTCTGTGTTCAGTAATATATCAAAATATTTCAATTTTAATTGTAGATTATGGTTGGCAGATGACAGAATTCTGATAACTGGTGACTGGTCAGACAGTGCCTTCTCTGTCCGGGGACACTTCCAGCAAAATCTGAGTATTTATTTGGAACAGGTCTGTAAACCCTTTCCCTAACAAAGCTGAGACTGTCTGGAAGCTCTGTCTTACTAAGAAGAGTACTGGCAGCAGATAGAATAGGAAGGCAGGGGGAAGCTAATCCTTGCTAGTTATTTTGAATAAAAATAATACATGATATGTCAGGTGCCAGCAATCTGCACAGTGAGAACAAAGAGTTCTTGCCTCAAAGGTGTAAGAAATCTGACAGACTCAAACATGTTGGTCTCTGAGCAGTGGAGCTCAGGAAGTCAGGTTTCCTATAGGTTTGTGTCTCATGCCTTAATTTTCCAACATCTGTTGTAGGGGTCAGGGCATCACACTAAGCTTTAAACCACTTTGCAAAGGTTTCTGGAGCCGCATCCTTTGTTGGCGATGCTAGTAGGGCCTAGCTGCTTATGCTCACAAAATGTGTTGGAACTTAACAGGACCAAAGCTTTTACTTCCCTAACAAGGATGATTAAATCTGATCAGCAGGTTTAACAAAAAATATTAGGCAAAATCCACATCTAAAATGAGATTTCATAAGCTCCACTTCCTCAGGAAAGCAGCAAGAACTGCAGAGACAAACCTGAAACAAAACCCTGGATCTCAGCACCATGATCTAAACTAAAATCTCACTTCTAACACACATCTCTTTTGTTCCACAGAACAAATCCCAGATCCAAACCTGCTCTACTTTGAGAAACTTTAAACCAGACTTTGAGGTTTAACTCCCGTATTACTCAAATGAAACATGTTTCTAAAGTGAAATGTTTTTCTTTAAACAAAGCAACCAAAATTTGCGTTTGACATTTACAAGGCAGTATCAAGAAGACGCATCACTGACAGCCCTCCTTTTAGCACCTCTTTAAACATCCCAGTGGAAGGACAAGCTCCGCTTGCCACAGTGAGTCAACAGAACCATCTCAAGAAAATTTATACCGGATTTTATCTGACCAATACAAAACCGACTAAAAAACCTCTGCATCATTGTGGCTGGTCATGATTGATCCTAGGATGTTATTACAAACAAAGCATTTGCTTGAAGCATTTGTTTGCTTTCCCTTTGCCTGGGGGAATCTGGGATGGGTGAATGCCACCGAACTTAATGGAAACTTTTAATGCAGAAAGGCCGCAGGATCAGATTATATTCCTTGGGTGAACTGGTTTGCTTTTTCATTACATCCATTTGTTTTCTATTGTTGGGTCAGAAGATGAAGTCTATGGAGTTAAAGGAATGCCTAGTTCTGTCTGAACAGCTATGGAAAAAGAAAGAAAAGCTGACACCAGCTTTATTAACCACCACCAGATTAAAAGGTTCTACCTAAGCAGCGGGCTGTTTTTTCAGTTCACCTCCAGAAAGCCATTCTTCAGGCCAGTTATGCAATCACACAGTTAGCTACTTCATTTTTGATCTTCGGTTACAGCCACGTTTCTTGAAAGCTGCCCAGAAAACCTGGCTGGGACCAAGGAAAAGAAAGGGAGATTGACTGATGAAGTGAGGAACGGAGACAAGTTCAAGCAGCCTAAGCTCAAAGTAGCACAGAGAAAAGAGGAAGAGGAAGCAAGGGGTACAAAAAAAAGTGAATGGGTGTTCCTCAGTGTTGCCAGAGAGAAGGAATTTGTTCCCAGATGGCAAAGAGGTTGGTTCACTTTTAGAACAGATGGGGAAAGGGTGGGAGAAGCAGCAGTGCTAGGACAGAGAGCCAAGGGAGAGCCCAGCACTTTTCCTGTTGCCAGTGAGGAGAGCAGAAGGATGAGATGAGAAAGCAGTGACTCCTGCTGTTGGGAAGGTACATGCTCCTGAGAAACAGCCACCAGCCCCAGCAAAACTAACCCTCTCTCAGCAGCAGTGATAGCAAACAGTTGGGCTTTCTGTAGCACCAATGTAGGTATATAAGTATAGAAGGTAAGTTTGCTGATCTTGCCAGCTCCTTATTTTGCCTGTTCCAGGAACCAGTCCTTGAACACAGAGGAGCTGGGAGGAAATGGCTGTCCTATGGCCTTGATTTCTTGAAAAATGTGTCCCTCCTCACTTCTGACAGTCTCCTGTGAGTCCGGAGTATTTAGCTTCCAGAGACTGGAGAATTAGCAAAATTCACAGCAGTCTTTAGTCTCCTAGATTGGAACCTGAACTGAAATGTGAAAGCTGCAAGTGATCACTGCGAAAAACAAAGTGAGGACAGAGCTTTGTCAAGTAGGAATGAAACTATGGTCATGAATATTTTGGTAAAAAAGGACTTTAGATGTTTTCTGAAGAGTAGGCATGAGGGGAAGAAAAACGTCTAGCTGTAGGATCAAACCAGTATGCACGAACATCTAAGGAAAGAACTGTGGATTAAGTCTCTGTCTCTTCTAAAACTTCAGCTTTCAGTTTCAAATTTGGGCATACACACTTGGATTCTGCTTTAAAAAATTAATTACACAGAGGACTGCAAACCTCAGAGTAAACCTCCACTTTCAATAACCAATGCAATTAATAAGTATGTTCTTTGTCGCCACCAAACTGCTAGAGAAGAATAGATTATGCAGATTTTTAAGTATCATATGTATCATCATTCCTTTACCTCAAATTTCTCCTGTTATTAAAAGGAGAAACTAATTTTGCTTACTGACACTGAGTCCTCCTCACAGAGTTTGATTTAGATCTGCTGCTGGAGTCTTGTTTCAGAATATTTTTCTCCCTAGAAAATACCAATCCACACACTAATTCATAAAATGTTATTGCCCAGAAATGTCTCCCCCCCCCAAAAAAAAACCTAAAACAAAACAAAACAAAAACCCAAAACCCCAAACCAAACAAACCTCAAAAACACCAACAAAAATTTTATTCATAGTTAAAAACTGGACTGAGAAACGTAAGAGAACAAGAACCTGCAGCTCTATTCCCTGTAAGGGCAAGAGTAATAACAAGACTGCAATAGCAACTGACCCGCAATAACCAAGACGTTCTACTTGCAGCCAGAGCTGCCAACCTCTCTCTTATGAAAAGGGAGGGATAAATACTGTACTAGTTTCACCGCTTCTGTTCTGTGAAGTGATCCATAAAAAATGACCACAGTTTTCTAAATGGGGAAATAAATACAAGTCAAACATTAAAAAAAAAAAAAAAGGAAAGAAAGAAAAAGAAAACCAACCAACCCTTCACTATCCACATACACTGTTCCCTGCTCTCCTTTCCAAAACATAAACCAAATCCCCAGAGAGGTCATCTTTTGCTGTTACAAGCGAGCAGCTAGGTCTTGTGATTAACAAACGGACTCTGGGCAGGTTAGAATTGCTAGCACAATTTAATACACACATAAAGAGAACAAAGATGACACGTGCGGCCGTTGCAGTCTGACAGCAGTCTGGGAGGTGATTATAGAAAGCTGTCAGAATTCAGCATTTGGGCTGCTGAGGTAGAGATGCTGGAAACACACAGAGCGGAAAAGGCAATGACCCAAAAAATATGCACCTGATAATCTAAGTATAAAAGCCTGAAATCTGTGAAAAGAAAGAAAAGTTTAAGCAACTGGCCTTCCAATTCTCTGTGCACTCCTGAATTCCCAGTGCCAGGTCAAATTGTGCAGAACGCAAAGTACAGATCTCAGTTCCTTTTGCTTTGCCATGGGCTGCAGGTGGAAACCTCTAAGCTGCTTCCCGGCAGCTTTACCCTCCGAAGGGCCGGGTTAGACCCAACCTTCCAAGAAGAGGGCAAGTGCGGGTGGTGGGTAAAGCCGAGGAGCCAGCTCTTTGCTCCTCGTCCCTCGGGCTGATCCCCCCAGAGCTGCCTGCACCTCGGCAGCTGCAGGGTGCTGCCCCTTTAAACGGGGCAGATTTGTTTTCATGTAAATTCATCAGAGCTTATGAAAATCGAGTTGCTGTTCCCGCTGAGGGAGGGAGTAAATAAGGAAATTCAACAGCTTCAGAAGCTCAGCTCGAAGCTGCTGTTACAGAGCTGGCTCTAATTCCTCAACAGGTATTAAAGAGACGGGATGCCACGGCAGGGTGTCATCTTATGTCAAACCCAGTTCCTGGCCCACAGCACCTACTTCTGAAGTAGCTAAAAACATCTCCGTGTGGTCTGGATACTTTTTTCTAAAAGGCTGCCATAACGTTGTGGTCTTCTCTGTCATTCTGGATCACATCTCCATGTTAAAAGTAAAAAGAAAATGTGAGCAGAATTTGTTGAGGCCTGGAAACTTCCCGGTCTGGCAAGGATTTTGGAATCTGATTTGCTTTTCTACATCTTATTTACTGAACTGTCTGCATGACATTTTTAATGTTGATCTCTGGGGTGAGACAGAGAAAATCTTTGATCATTCTACCTATTTGGAAAGTTCAGTACACAATGAAATACTGAATACAGCTGTACTTCTGAAATGTATCTTGGATAACCTTATCTAGGTAACTTCATTTGAAATGTGAATGGACTTTTGTGAGAGGAACTTTCCTAGATAAACTGGAGGCATATTTTTTTAACTCAGCGGCTATTTGAAAGGGAAAATGGGAACATTTATTTTATTTTCTTGCAGAGAACTACTATGTGATTCCAAAACTAACATCTACAGGCCAGCAGTTAAGCCAAAAAACCACCGAAGAATGAGATAGCAAGCATTTAAAAGCCTTTTACTTGTGAAATGAATCTAATAAGAGAGATGTCATTTATGCAATTCTGGGCTTTATGCAAGTATGTCATTCTGGTGGTTGCTTGCTTAGAAATGTTCAGGCTTACAGAGCTGGACACAATAATAAAATCGCAAACTGTGTTTTCCTTTTGCTGAAAAAATAGTTTCTGCAGAACCATCACCAGCATTTTGAACGATATTAACATGAACTATAATTAATACGCCACACTACATTTGGACTATTAATTATATACTAACTTTGTTCCAGTGCACTCAACTGGCTTTTGGAAAGTTCTGCTCTGTTCATTAAGGCTAAGGTTTGCTTTTTGCCCTAGAGGCAGTTCCTTCTGCTTGCAACTGCCAGGAATACGCTGTGCTTACTGTGAAATACAGAAAGGAGAGAAAGGGCTCTTCCAAAGAACGTTCTAACAGCAGTGACATATCCTGAAGCACAAGAAAAGTTACACGGGTGCACTTTTCTCAAACAGAAAAGAAAGATCGTTTCTTCATTCTGCTGGAAACAAGGACATCTTGCCAGTTTCCAGTCACTTCATGGTGCACCGACACAGCACCCGCGCAGCGATCGCATACGTGACCGCCGAATGACAGCTGGTGCCTCTGCCCCCTTTGCAGCCGCTCTCG
>JMFS01037720.1:0-24403 GCA_000699545.1 Podiceps cristatus
ACCGTTTGGGGTTAAACCACGACAATGACCTGCCACCTTTCTATGGTAAGAACTTCAGTGAGCTGTTTTAAAATGAGTGGGGTAAACTATGTCTTAGAAGAGTTAAAGTGGAACAAGGGGAGTTTCACAAATTAATCCTTACAGAGGGACATTGAAAGAATGTGCTTAATCCCTGCCTCTCACAGTGCAGTCAACAGGGACAGAGGCTGGCAAGGTGCATCCAGATCTTCACATCTTCCCCACCTACCTTAAGACACTGGAGGATGTTGAAGATCTGACCCATTTCCAGTAAAATGAACATACTTCATCTGCTTCAACAGACTTTGGATCAGATCTTATGTGAATTTTTCTGCTCTTCTGCAACTTTATGAATCAGTGGCATATTCAAGAGAAAATGAAGGTAAACAGAATTGAGCCCCTTCTGATCCAGGTAATATCCATTCTGCCAGACTCCTTCATCCAGTCCAGGAAGGCCAGCAATGGGTCCATCACGCTAAAACATCACTAGTGCATGAAGAGTAGTTTTGGAGGAAAAGACATGCAGGTTTTTCATGCTGCTTGTTCTGCATTCGGTTGTAAACTGCTGTGGTTAACAGACCTGGTAGTGAACATGTGGCATTCAGGCATATAACTAAACTGTGTTACTGTGGAGACAAGGGTTGTGCATGGCCAGAAGCATAAATCCAAAGGTAGATGCTATTGGTACATAAAAAAACAGCCTTCATTTACCAGATATGGCTGGACAACAGAAAGGGGAAAAGTTCACCTTTCATATTTTTCTGGAGCAGACCCAATGTAGGAATCCAAAAACAGTTGGCCTGCTAAAATGAAAAAAATAATAATAAAAAAAAAATAATAAAAAAGTGATGCTGGGAACCTTAGGCATAAAGAAAACAAAAAGTTTGCCTAAAGTTATCATTCAGTGCTTATGTTTGCCAAGAATCCATTACTGTGTAAGGTATTGATAAATGTCCCTATCTTTCCCTTCAGTTTAGGAAAGGTAGCCCAGCTAAGTGTGGTTAAAAAAATTGGAGATTTATTATACACTTTCACCTAAACAGCAGCATGGAATAAGAAAATAAGCTTAACACACACAAAAAAAACAAACCATACAATGAAAGGAGGTTATTCTGAAAATGTAACTTGCAAGCAAATCATTCTTTCACCCTGATCCTGCCAGAGCTTATGGGAAAATATTTTCTCTGAATATTTTTAAGGATGAGGTCACACCTTTTGGTTTCTACATGGAAAAGAAAATAGGAAGGTAAGCTGTATGCAAGCAGAAAGTGCTGATGTATGGAATATCTTCCTGACTTCTCTAAGGATGTGAGGAGTCTGGCATCCACTGTGAAATCCACTCACCCTCAAGACCTAGTTTATGTGAAGGAAATAAAGCAATTTGTCGTTTATAATAAAAAAATATCCCAAGTAGATCTTTAGTTCAAAGGGTTACCCCACAAAAGTACTTAAGCTCTACCAAAACTTGCACCTATTTATTATAGAAAAGAACTGAGATACAGGAAATTGCTGTTGGAGGTATCCCATAAGTGCACATGTATTATTGCCTCTCCCAAGCATTCTTAGATGTACAACATAATAGGTAGAAACTGATGATTTTTAAGATTTTTTTTTTTTTGATTAAGCAACTGATTTCCATCATAAGTATTTACTTTTGCTTTTTCACAAAAGATCCAATATCTCTCTTACTTGCTGGGGACGAAACAAAACAAAGAGAAAAAACCCCACATATTTAGATCTTTTCTGCATTTCTGTTGTTATTCTTTGTGACTGCTTTCTTTGCTGTTGCTGGTTTTGAAATGCCTTTTTCTTCTTTTTCTAAGAATAAAAATTACACTTGCCTGACATCTTTAATCATAATATATCTCAAATCAATCATATATTATCTTTTGACATTGCACTTGTTCTGGTAATAAAAGAGGACAAATAACACTATCCTCACAAGGCAGCTAAGAATTTCCCTAATGTGAGGGTGTGAATGAACCAGGAGCACGCCCAGAAGATGTTGATGCCAGAAACAGCTGTAACTCAAAATGAAAGTCTCATTTATCCCCCAAACTCATCAAACACTAGAAAGTGTTATGAATTTATGGTGCCTATAACCACCCTTTTCTTTGCACAAAGCAAAACCCTGGCCAGATAGAAGAAAGGATGTTCTGAAACATAAAACTCAAAAAGAAAATAAGGCCTCTTGTCTCCGTAGCCCAGGAAAACAAGTAGCTTGCCTGGGTAAAGTGGGCTAAGGACAGAGGGCAAAGGTAAGAAAGGACAGGTTTGCTATTATTTGTTCTTTTAGGGCCATTTTGGCAACAGCAGTAAGACAAATGTTTAGGCCTGTGCACATCACATGAAAGAGCAATTGTTTATGGCATATCACATTTATATAACCCTTTTAATCCCAATACATCGGAGGGTAGTTTTTTCACCTCCAGACTTGATGCTAGCAGCTCCTTGCATCCAGGAATGAAGCCTGGCAGGCTGAAACTCCCTGTCTGGTTCAGAACACAGCAACACAAGTCACAACACATACATCAGCCCCGTCATCTGCACTCTGTCTCTGCCACTTCTACGCAGGACACAGGCCAGGTCAAGGTTTTGTTAGCAATATTCAGAGCCCTCTGAAATATTACCCATAGCTACTCTAAGAAATCACCTCTCCCTCCATATCCATGGCCTCCCAGAAGAGCATAATTTTCTGCTACTGTAAAAAAGTCAATCAGAAGAAGGATGTAGTGTTGAAGAGGGGGAAGACAAAAATGAGATGTCAGATTTTTTTGCCTTAAGTGTTAAAAACAGTTATTTACCATACAGGACTCTGAAGTGAGCATGAAGAGCTAATCTGCCTCTCCATAGGGACAGATAATATGCATGGGAAGGCTGAGAGGATTCACATCATCACTTCTCTCTCTGGAGAAGAGCATCCCATTTCCTGGGGTGGGACATTGCAGCTTCACAAGACAGAAACAAAGGCACAAGATAAAGACAGGCACTTTATCAAAATTTATAGAGTAGAAACACAGTCATGGAATAATGAAAGACTGTGTTTTATTGCTCTTGAATTAACCATCTTTAATGTCTCTTGGGAAGATTAGGTACAATGAAAGTCATGGACATGCTGGAAATCAGAGTACCTTTTCATTCAGTGTTTTTGCAATGTGTCTAAGCCAATTTTCAGCACTCAGAATTGCTACTGTCATACAAATAAAAAATAAATTAAACCCAGTTTGGAATATTTCAGTACTACCAGTAGGTCATAAGATAATTTTATTTAATTATTTCTTTTTAACCAATGATAAAACTTTTTTACAAATGGTTTTGGCATCTAAGCCAGGGGACATGAAGAGAGCAAACCTTATTCTGTCCCCTAAGTAAACAGCAGATAAGTTACCCACCACTACACCCAGGTGCGGCTGAATTGCTGTTGAAATGAATTAGAGAAATAAGAACCTGCATGATTTAGCAAATTATTATTAAGCAGGATGATACATTTTGTGGCAGCCAGCCAAAATAGCAAGGCTACAGCAGCTTGTATCCTACCATAATCTTTAAAACATGTCAAGGTATTCACCGTTACAACGGCTAATATGACTAACATGAACCACAGCTTCATTGTGCTTCCATCATTACAAACACACGTGATGACAAACCTGATTTTTTAATGAAATTTACCATGCTGTAAGATCCTTTTTTATCTGGCATTTTTTTAAAAGATTAAATGTTATCAGATATAAACTGGCTATACAAAATTTTTTGTGAGTGTACGCAAGACACAGTGTTGTTATTGCTTGTTATGGTACATTGCTAAGCATTTGGGAGAAGCTGCCAACCTGCTCGCATTCTTCTGTGAGAAGTGCCCATCACTGCTGGGATGACAGTGATCTCTTTCTCATGGAGGTTGGCTTGTAATTAGTGTTCAACATTGCAGTGTCCGTTTTTGTGTTTTCTTCCCATCAAAGTTGATTTCTGCCATAATATTTATGCACGTTTGACAGCAGACAGAAACAAGGTACAATTAGGGAATCATTTTTTGTTGTTGTTATTTTTTCTATTACTACTAATACTGCTTCTGCTGCTACTGTTATTATTGAACAGATCTATCAAATAGAAACAAGCCAGGCTAGCACCAGGACAAGGTGAGAGAGCTGGTCTTACTTGCAGTAGTCATACAGATACTTCACAGAAATGCACCTTTTTTGGGACAGATGAAACAAAGACTGAAGAGGAAAAGCAACAATTTTGAAATAAGAGTTTTCCAGACTGATAGGCTTATCTGCCATAGTGTCTGATATTGTGGACATGGTCTTCAAGAACTTGGACCGCAAATCTATTTAGCCATTGTACAAATTGTGCTTACCTGCTTCTGTGATAGCAATGAATTTGCACTTGTTTGCCTGTCACAAAATGGATGCTTGGGGCAGCAGAATTTTCCTGGTTTAAAGTCTGATCTGAAATCCACCGAAATGAAAAATGTGTCCCTTCTGGTTTCAGCAAGAAAGGAACCTAACACTTAAATTCCATTTTGTAGTTGCTATAAGACCCAAAAAAACCCACAGCTATCTGCTTGTATGTTCACATTTTAAAGCAGATTTGTTTCCAGGTGTAATTTTTATTTATTTCTTCTCTGCTTTTGTAGTTTTGCAAGTAGAACAATCTGCTTTTGTTGGCAGAAATGATACCTCTCTTGTGTACACAAGAAAATAAGTCATTTGAAAGAATGGGAAACATTAAAATCCTGAGAGGACTTCCTATCTCAATGCATGTATAACTCCAGTAACTCATTAACCGTATCTGCCTTTTGCCAATATTGTGTTTGCAGCTGAACATGTTGTGTTTATACTATATATACAGACAAAACAACACTTCAGGTCACTCCATCGACAAATAATCTTGGCGAATTTCTCCACTGTTGACAAAGCTACAATAGAATTCATTTCACTATGAGATGGAGTGCAGTTTGTTGACTGCATTATATCTAATGGTAAGAAGTTTCCTAAATACGCTATATTTGATAGCGCTCTTTTGTACTACAAAGGAAAGTTTAAGATTTTCTAGTTCCCCTGTTCTACTAAACACACTTTAGTGTCTTGCTGCAGTGTTTGTTCATTTTCTTAGCACTTCTCAAAAATAACAGCAATTCACTATCTCTGATGTTACAGTCCAAGATGAGATCCACAACAAAGGTGGATCTCTGAGAAGGAACAATCCCTGTCCTGGTATTTGCAGGACCTAGGATTTTGGTCCCGGTGCATAAATGTCACATCCCTGAATGAAGCCAGCCAAGATCTAGGATCTGGGGGGAGAGGAGGGACAATACACCCACAGCACCTAATAAACTGAAAGGTCAAAACAAAAAACAGAATTACATCACAATAAAAAAATCTACTGGTGAATAGAATGCTGCAATAGGCTGGTGGTGGCAGACAAGTCAAGAAAGAAAATGTTCTTCTCCACATGATATGTTTCAGGTTTTAACTGCTTGCTGGGGTGAATTAATGTCAAGGAACTTAGTTTGCTACTTATGATAAATAAGTTTGTGCTCCCTTTTTTGTGAAGACGTTGTATTCTTAGCTAAAAGGCATTTTATTTTGTTCTTCATAAATGACATTAAGTTGGTCATCTTTCTGATTACTTCTGTAAGAATGACTTTTTTCCCCAGTAAAAGAAAATTTCCCAAGACATTTCCTCAAACACAAACTGCTACTGTTATCTACAGAAATAGAACTGGATGATTTGTTCAGTGTGGGAAACAAAAAAGAACATCTGGAACTACTGTCACCTGAAAGAAATAAATTACCAGTAACATTATAAATATTATTCCAGAGGAATGTTTTCTCATTCACAAAACATTATGCCTTCTTGTAAAAAAGACTGGTCTGAAAAACAACCTAAGTTTTTATTTGCAACAGTTGCAAAATGATATGCAGTGATATTTATCAGCACAGAACATCCCTTGTGTAAGAAAAAACCTACTGCTAGGCATTCACTTTCTCCATCTTCCCTTTTCTAGAGCACATGCAAGCGAAAACATCCCCCCCCCCCGCCCTCTCTCAAGCACCAGTCCAAGTTTGGGAGCTCCTTCAGAGTATCGTGTCTCTGCCTTTCACTGAAACTCCTGGCTCAGCCCTTGTGTAACAATATGATCTTGCCTGACAGCTTATGTACTAAGAAAGAAGAAAAGAAATAGGCAAAAATTTCCACTCCCTAATGTTGTAAGTCCTCTCCACTAGTTCAGGTCTGCAAGGCTGCCTCAGCAAGGTGAGTCATGCAGCTTCTATGGCAGGCTTGCGTCTCTCATCATCCTTCACTCTCCATAGGAAATGGTATGGCAGAAAGTCCACTCATGGCAGCGTCTGTCAGTGATGCTGATGGTGCATCACAGAAGTTTTATTGTCTTTTCCTCTCTCCCTCTTTTCTCCCTCACACCAGCATACACGTGCGCAGAACCTGACAGCTGTCATTGTGTGAGGAACCTGTGGTGTTTCTGTTGCAGTGAGTGTATTGACTTTATGTGGCAAGATTTTGGCAACAGTGGGGCTGCAGCGGTGGCCCCCATATTGGACAGAGCCAACACCAGCTGGCTCCGAGAGAGACCTGCTGCTGGACAAAGCTGAGCTCATCAGCAGCATTGGCAGCATCTGTATTTAAGAAAAGGTAAAAAATGCTGTGCAGCAGCTGGGTAAGAGAAGTGAGATGTGAGTGCAACAGCTCTGCAGCCCCCAGGCCAGATCAGAAGAAGGCAGAAGGAGCTCCGGGACCAGAGCAGACATTCCCACAGCCCACGGCGAGGCCATCTGTGCCCCTGCACCCATGGAGGCTCACGGGCGAGCAGATACCCACCCGCACCCAGGGAGGGCCCCACGCAGGGCAGGGGGATGTGCTCTGAAGGAAGCTCTGACCCATGGAGAGCCCACACTGGAGCAGGGTCCTGGCAGGACCTGAGGTCCATGGAGAGAAACCCACACAGGAGAGGTTTTCTGGAAGGACCTGCGACCCTGTGGAAACCCACACTGGATCAGTCAGTTCCTTAAGGAGTGCACCCCATGGGAAGGAGTCATGTTGGATAAGTTTGTGGACAACTGTATCCCATGGGTGGGACCCCACGCTGGAGCAAGACACAAGCAAAAGGAGGAAGGACCAGCAGAGACTTGTGATGAACTGACAGCAACCCCTGTTTCTCATACCCCTGTGCTTCTCACAGGTTGGAGGCAGGGAAATCAGGAGTGAAGCTGAGCCTGGGAAGAAGGGAGGTGTGTGGGGAAATGTTTTAAGATTGTTCTTATTTCTCATTACCCTACTCTGTTTGATTGGTAATAAATGAAATTGACTTCCCCAAGTTGAGTCCGTTTTGCTCATGATAGTAATTGCTGAGTGGTCTCCTTGCCCCTATCTCAACCCATGAGTTTTTCATCCTATTTTCTCCCCCTGTGCTATTGAAGAGGGAGACTGATAGAGCACCTTGGTAGGAAGCTAGTGGCCGGCCAAGGTCAACCCACCACATACAGAATAACACATAAAGCAAATAATCTGACAGATTATTCATCACATGGGAATAGTCTCCTTGCCAGGAACAAAGGAACAGGGAGGTCACAAGGTGCATTCTTGACAAGCACCAGAAGATCCTGGGAAAAACATTTCCCTTTCTGTGCACTTCTTTCTTAACCTTAATCCATCCCTTACTTCATATATTTTTAATACTTTTTGGGCAAAATAACATCTTTCCTTCTTGTTTGTGCAGTATCTAATTCAATAAAGCTAAGTCTTGAATGGATGCCCTGTCCATTGCAGTAATAAAATACCAACAACACTACTGGAGAGGAGTGAGATACAAATGGCTGGTTGCTATATTAGGACTGAAAAGTGACAAGAGGTGTGTATCAGACAACTCATGCAATGCCATGGGCTCACTCTGACAAGTTTTCAGCTTTATAAAGATTAAATCCCAGTACAAGTTTATACACTTTAAGAAGAATATAAAACAAAGCAGAGAGGAGAATAGAGGTGGAGATGAAGGAAAAACTTGATAGTGCTCAGCCAGTGGATAAACGTTATGAGAGATCACTCTCATTCATTGCCAGAGAAGTCCTTAAATTGGCTCAGCAGAATAAATACAGACCCTTAAGCTGTTTTACCAGTATCAAGCCAAAAGCCAATACAGTTCTGGATTTTATGAAGCTAAATTTCCCTTGTATGTTGCTTTACATAACAGTAGATTAATCTAGTGTGTGAACGACCTTATACTTACTTCTTTACTCAGCAAGATGAAAAAAACTACATAGAAACCTATTTCCTCAAGTAAAATAAAAAGCTGGAGACTGGCAAAATCTCCAGGTTCAGCTGGCACTAGATATTAACAGTGAAGAGATGTCATCTGAAGAAGCTCTGTGATATGCTTATTCTCTAGGTGAACTAGTTTTGAAGAATGACAGTTTCTGGGAAAAGGCTTTAGGTTTGCCATCGTGATACATAAAACATAACATACAAGTGATGAACATAATTATCTAATATTTGTTTGATACAAAACAACCCCTCTATTTTCACTTTCAGTGAAAATTAAAAAAAGTAATTTTTGCTTGATTTGCTTATACCTTCATTGGAGCAAATATTGATCTTTCTTTCACATGTGTTTTCTGAGTGACATGAGCATGACTATATATAAATATACAGGGGATCAGATTTTCCTTGAGTAACTGTGTGACTACGTGTCTGTCATAAACAAAAGGACTCAATCTTCTTACTCATTTTCAAAGAAGTATTTCCAAAGACTGACATTTGTCTATAGCCTGTATTAAAAAAAAAAAAAAAAAAAAAAAAAAAAAAGCCAGTGACTTCAGTACAAAGTATGTTGCTACAGCTTTTATAGAGGATTTGATTTTCACATCTCAGCATACATAATGCATGGAGCGTCCTTTTGAACCTCTACTTACAAGATCTGCAAATATAGGACCCTTTAGAAAAACAGGTCCTTACTTAGGTTCTTAAATAAGGGAGTTGAAAAATTGTACCTTATCAGCAATGAAATATCCGTTTCAGCAAAGAAACCTTAAAGGTTTCAGGTCCAGGTGACAGCTGCCAGTATAAGTTCACAAATGCAGGAAAACCTAGATACAGCAGATAGATAATGCAGAAAATCAGAGAGAGGCTGCCTAGGATTGGGGACTGAGAAAGGGAATCTATTTTGCTTTTAAAGTGAGATTTGACAAGTTTTAGTCTGATTTATTTCTGCTATTCCCTAGCTTGTATGATGCTTCATTTTTGTTTGCTTTATAATCCAATGGGCAATGTTGAAATTGTGCCCATTTTACACAACAGATCAGGGGAAGCATCATAGGCTGAGATGTCAAACACCATTCACACATCACACTGTCCAAGTGGGGACTCCTGGTTTGGCCACTGCTGAGACACAGAAAGAGATTTAAGAGCAGCAGAAGCCTGGCCAGGTGCAGATTTTTGCGCACAATTCTTATGAGGACACTCATCTACAAGGACAGACACCTACTTGCTGCTGACTGAATATAAAGAAATGTTGTAGGAGTTCTTCAGGTGCTCCAGCCTTTACTGGCTGAAGCAAGGTCCTGGTAAACTGCATGTCACTTCATAAGGAGTAAGAGCTGCATTACAAAGAACGCAAAGCATTTACTTAAGTGAGCCTTAATATGGGAATGACTTCTTGCTTTTGGTAATATTTTATTCCTGTAGAGTGTCTGTAGGGTGGCAGATACCTCCTTCTGTCATTGGATAGGATCAATCATCCCCCAAAACTGACTGGTCTTCTCCATTGACTCTACAGGGCATTCAGGTGATGTCTTCAAAAAAAGACATTTTTTTTCTGCCCAGGATAGCTGAGGAGAATCCCATCAAAAAAAATTTGAGAACTAGATTTTTGGTATTAAACCGCTTTAAAATATAAAAGATTTTATCCCTCATGAATTGAGCCTTATCCACTTCCATCCCCTCAATCTGCATGAGAGCACATCCCTCACCAGCACAACCTTTTTTCCTCTTTCAGGACACAGATGGGCACCATGGAAGCCAGAGTGCCGATGAAGCAGTAAACCCTGCAGCAGGTGTGAAAGACCAAGATGTAAGGTGAGATCGTACATGTCAGAAGGTGGCAATAGTTAACATCTGAAACTTGGTTATATAATTTCTATTGAAGTGCAGTTTATGTTACATAAACAACCTGACAAACCTTTGTGCATACCGGAACTAAAATGCCTGGGAACGAAGCTAGAGCACATAGCTCAACTCAGCTACTGACATTTCAGCATGATAATGAAGTGTGAAGTAACGATGGGAGGGGAAAGGGGAAGGAAAAGAGAAAGAGAAAGAGGAAGGAGGTGAAGGGGAAGAGGAGGAGGAGAAGGCAAAGAAAGACTGAGGACCAAGCTGTTCCAGCATTCAGTGCTATGCAGATTTTGTAAATGTGTCTGTTCATAGAGTGTGTTTGGTAGGTAAGGGTACGTAAGGCACACTAGACATCTATCTTGGATGAAAGTGTTATTAATAGCAAGGCTTCATTCAGCAAATGATCCATGTGGGCTGCCGTCTCCATGCCCTGCACCACTTCAGAAATGTCAGTGAAGCCTCTGTAGGTGTGGGGGTGGGTCAGACCAGATGACTGGGTCTGAGCATCGTGTCTCTCTCCTGACCTATCCTGGGGGCAAATGTATATTTCAGAATTTATCATGTAAATTGGGGATTGTTTCCTAATGTTTAGCCATGCAAAATGGGAACAGATATAGTTAGAAAACAGAACTAATGTGTAATGCATTGTATTTTCAGTCTGAGGTGTGAAAACTGTTTGTAGCATGATAACAACAATTTTAAGATGTGCCAAGATGTAGCAGATTAGAGTCATGTTTAGATCTCAAACTCTTATCCTCTAGCTACAAGCCAAGAAATTCTTTATTTTTTTCTAGGACTTCTCCCTTCTAACCTTCAAAAACCATATTAGCAGGGGTTACCAACAGTTTATTATTACACTCTCCAGCTGTTACGTTTTTCAGTGCTTCTAAAATGTTTCACTTATTTCACAGTGAAAGACTATCATCACTATGAATATTTTCTCGTGTGCAATGTAAATAAGCACCTTTCTTCCCAGCACAAAATATTCTCATGAAGATGCACAGTGCTATGTAATGAGTGCTGTGCTAACATTAAGAAATTAATCATGCAATATCTGAACATATTGAGACAGTGGAAAAATGCATGGCCACTTGCAGAATTTCTTTATCCAGTGAAAAAATTAACAACTTTAAAAATGGATGATAATTACTGCCAGTGATTTTATACTTATTGACTGTAAAGTGCATCCAAGAAAAGAATCCACTACTATAATATATATGTAGAATTGAGAAAACTTCGTAGCTTAGTCAGGCCCTTGACAAAGCCCGTTGCAATCTTTGGAAATGCTCTCATTTACATCATAGTTCTGCAAATGAGACCAGAAATGCTACTGTTATCTGTTCATCTTTATACAGAAAAAAAAAAAAAAAAAAAAAGAAAACAAACAAAAAAACATACATGTTGCTCTGGATGGCTCAAAAGTATCAATGTTTGATCTTAAGAAGGAGTGTTTAGGACAAGGCCCAGTAAGTTGCTTGTAACTCCATTCAAATGTTTTTCTATTAAGCAGGATTTTAACTGAAAAAAATAGGTTTTGGTGAAAATATGTGTTTTCTTTTTATTAAAAAAAAGTAGCCAAAAGACAGCAAACATTGACTTAAAGACCTCCATGGTCCTTTGGTCCTTCCAACTGGAAGTATTCTATAATTCCACATCCAGAGACTACATCATGAGAAAATTCACACCAAAAAAAGAGAGAAAATATGGCAAAACAGATGTGAGAATACTCTGCAGCCTGATTAGATGCCCTAAATCACCACTGCCTATGTACATCTTCAGCAAAAATAATTTGTTAAAAATTTAAGAACTTCCATGAAAGATAGATTACACTTTCCTCTCTCCCTTCATCCAGCCTTGCTGAGGAAATGCAGGGAGATGTCCTTGTGATTAAGGATTTCTGTCCTTCATCACCTCCCTTTTCCACTCTAAATAAAAGATTATGTACTACCACTTGTCATCATAAATGAAAACAAAATTGCCTTCGTGAAGTCAGTGTTAGCAAATTCTTCTCTCCTCCTGGCCCTCCACATCTCATAAATTGTCTGAACCATTCCCTTTCTGTCCAAACTCAGCCTGAGATGTATAGGGGTTTCAGAAATACAGGAGTGGAAATTCTGCATGCCATCATAGGTAGGATGATTGTGCAATGCTTCCTAAGGATCACTAAACTGTGGTTTTGCCAGTCTTCTGGAATATTACTCTACTCGTGGATGATCTTGGAGAACACTGTGTCTCCAGCTCACACAAGTTTCATTGTAAAGCTTCTGTTCTGCATGGCTTGACTGGAGGAAAATAAAAATCATAATTTATAGCCTGAAATTTATTTTCTGCTGTAGCTGGATTTGCTCTATTAGTTCCTTTGGAAAATAGAATCAAAGCCTTAAATTCCTAGAAGAAGATGACTAGCAGCCAACACAGGAGACTTGAGCATGGTGCGGATGTGCTTGTAGCATGCTAGTCTAAGGGAAAAGCCAGGAACAAAATCACATTTTATTGCAGATCGAGTATCTACGTATTATTGTCTCCACAATTGACCAGGATAAAACATGGTAATCTAGCCAGAAACAGTGGATAAATTAATTTGAATGACTACCTGCTTCTCCAGAGGGAGGGATAATGTCAGACCCAAAGCTAATGTTGAAAAGTATTCATGGTAGTGGAGATGAACAGGCTGCCCTTTCACAGTGAGGGTCTTTAAAACGGTTCTTCACACTTTATGCTACCACCAAAGGGGAGCTGCACAACTTCCACAAAATGTCTTGAAATGTTCCCACTTAGAACCAGCATCGTTTTCTGCACCTCATAACAGCTGCTTTCCAAGCAGAATGTAATTTTGTGTAGGTAGCCTGACAGCTTAGTGGCAGCAAGGATTGCATCAGTGGAGAATAAAATACACAGTGGAGTGTTATCAACCTGCTGCCAGAAGCTGCATTCACAGTCTGTTATCTCTTCCAGTAGTCTCAGACAGACGTGGAGAAAGCAGCAGGAAAAGCAGTGATCTTGGCAGAGGAAGGGGAAGGAAAAAAGGCAGGAGCAGGTCCCAGAGCTCTTGGGAGGAATGATAGCCATCTGAAATAGGACCTCCACTGTGTTGTGAAGATACAGTAATAAACTCATCAGTCCTCTTATGAGAGTGCAGTGATCCATGAGTATGAGTATGAGCATGTAAATATAATTTATGTAAAACAAGGGGAAAATTGTCCTTTGGTATTTACAAAACCATATAGCTAATGACAAAGAGGACACAACAGCTCTGGGCCCCCTCCATCTTGTTGAACTTTTTTTGTAGTCACTTGAGTCACCTTGAGGCAGGTTTGTATTTGAGAAGACTTGTGGGGTCATACAGTGTGTGACTTTTCCAGGTTAAGAGACACAACAGACATTCGAACAGATTATTTCCAAGTACAACATTGGCTAACTTACCCGTGAGCCTGCCGAGAGACATACATTCATGTTATTACAGTATCTTCCATATACTGTGCAGATAATGAGTTATATTTGGGTTGTGTTTTGAATATGCAATGTTCATACACAATGATATATGCATAAATACTAGCTTTAACTCCCCCTTGGCACAACGATATGAAATCAATCAGAAACAGTTAATAAGGACCCATATTATCTTCAGGCTTGATAATATGGGTTGCTTAAAATGGGGGATGAAATGCTTTAAATCTTAATAAATCTGCTCTTTCCAGTTGCAGTTTGTCCTTTATCAATGCTGTTGCATAGAAACCACTTATTTACAGGAGAGACTAAACAAAATTCCTTAATACAGATGAGAATTGTGTAATTCAGGCTGATTAAAGGAGTTTTCTCTTATGTGAAAAGACAATTTAAGTGACCTGTTCCCTCTACACCCTGGAGGAGGCTTTGCAGTTAAGAATGAAAAGGAAAAAAAATTCTCTTAAGAACTAGCTTGAAAGAGATCTTTGTATAATCAAAACCAGCTACATTGATATTGATCTCAATAATTATACATGCATTACAACCACTTGTGTGATTTAATCTGGTTTGTGATTTTGAGCTGCAATTTTAAAAGCTCATAAATATTTTGCTATACTGTAAGCAATGAAGGAGAGCAGAAATGTCAACATGTCTCAATAACCTTTTTGGTCTGGAAGAGCTGTTTCATTTATGCTTCCTTAGCTGCTACCCCAAGGTCTGCTGTACAAACCTTTAGCTCTACAGTGAACCTTATGTACTCCCTTTCCCTAATACCAGCACAGGTGCAAACCTGGTATAAAATCCTCCAAGCCTCATGCTGATTTACACTGACACTACTTTACAGTATTCCATCACAAAATTTACTTTATCTGCTACTTCAACTCCCTCTGCATTACCAAAGCTGAGAGATATTTTCTCTGTGGAAGCAAAATTAATGCCTCGCTCTATGGATGTGGTACCATTATACACCTGTCCTGCTAGATAAAGGAGAAGCAAATTTGTTCAAATTAACCATTACAGTTAAATCTTTGGTTAGGGACCAAAAAGAAAATGTTAATTTCAGAAGTAATTTTGTCTGAAGTTTTTTAACATGAGAACAAACTATGGTCTGCTGGCAAGAGCAATACTGTCCTTGTGAGTGCAAAACTCCCTTGAACAATGAACAGACTGTCATCACAGAGGTCACATCTGCAGAATGAAAACCTACTGTGCCATTAATTTGATGTAAACTAAACATAAGTGACACAGTTCTTCATCCTCAGCAAGGACTTGCCATTGCAAAGACGTTATTAACATACAGAGGTCTTGTTTACAATTGTTGTTAAAATGTCAGTTAGACAAATCAGTCAACCAACCTCCTTTATCCTTCTCTGCCTTTTGCTGTTGCTGCTGAACTGCTGATGAAAAATTAAGAGACAGTTGTTCAGGGTGAACAAAGGAGACTTTCTAATAGGCAGAAACTTTCTCTTTTCTTTTGTTTTCCAACAACAATAGCGGTTTTTGTCTTGAATCTGTGTGTCAGCAGCTGCAGACATGCTGAGAAGCTGTGTTTGGACATCATGATTAGGATCTGAACAACCCTGATTTTTACTGCTCTGAAATCCAGAGACTTTAGGCAGTGACATCACTTTCCACAGGAATACAGAGTAAAAAGGAGGAAGGAGTTTCTGGAAAGTTATAATAAGTGGATGTTTTTATTATGCTTACATGGATAAGGAGACATAAAAGCTCAAAAAGCATATAGAACTGATGTAAAGCTAATTAGAAATAGATATTTTATTGTAATAAACAGTGAAGATTGCAGATCACAGAAAAAGAGGTTTTTGGTGTGAGGAACCCTGACTTTCAATGTGGGACTTGTTCTTGAGGTTTCATTTGTTCCCTCTTTCAAACTGCAAAAAAAGATCTGGTGTTCCAGAGGTGAATTTGGTGCCAGAAGTTCGAGAATAGGTTGTGATAAGGGCACCACAGAATTCTCTCTCTCTATAGGAAACATCCCTGAAGAGTTTTCCTTTGGCTTTGATTGAAAGTATAAGTCACGTTTTGCTAATAATAAGTTTGTTCTATCAGTGTTTTGGAGAAAGAAAAAAACAACAAACCACCCAGCCTATATTAAGATAAAGTGTGTCACAGAAGGTTATTCACTAAGCCAAGAGACCTTCACATAAGTTAAACTTATTTCTCCTATGAAGTCCAGTATATGTTGATTTAAATAAGCATCAACAGAGTAAGTCAGATCCCCTTGCCTTGCTTTGGCCTTTCACATACCATTAATGAAAGGTTAGGCAGCTTTATTCCCAGCAAGATTTTAAATTCCTCAGAAGTCAAAACTTAATTCAAGTCAGGGTTATAAACATTGTGCCTTCTAGTCTTCTAAAATCTCGTATTCTTTTGTATTTACTTGGAGTGTAGCTTGTTCCTTAACAAGAAGAAAAGGCTAGATATGGGACTAATCCTTTCTTTGTCAGGAAACAGTATTTAACAGAAAAGGGGAAAAAAGGTCTTTGAACAAATCTTTACTTACAAAAATGCTAGCTGCTGCAGCAAATACTAATGAAGACAAAAAAGTCCAGACTGTCATTTTCTATGTTATTAAGTGTTCATGAAGTAGTGTTGCTAAGCCTGTGTTATCAAGATGAGATGAAAACCCACACTACATTGTGAGTCTCTGACTAAATATTATTTAACCTTCTTATCAGTGCAAGTTATGGTGGGTTCTAAGAATTCTGTTTAATTACTTTAATGCTTTGATCACTCCTGTGTGCATACAACATTCAAAAACCATTGACCATTGTAGTCAGTGTTTGATGGATATTTGGTCTTGAAGAAAAACTTTTTACTAAACTTTCCTCTCTCTTTTAAAACTCACTGTTCTTTGTCGATATCAAAGGCTAAAGCACGTAGGAAAGGGGACAAGAGTATTTATGGCAGCAAACAAATAGTCAGAAAATGTCCTTCAGATAAAATCAGAATTTCCAAGGATTCTATCCCTCACTTCAAAATTCTCTGCCAGTTCCATCACATTGGTTGGTGTCAGATCTAAAATAACCTCCCCTTTGTAGCTTCAGTCATGAAAGACAAAAACAATGAACAAAATCCACTCCAAGAATTTTACAAATGCTCCATGTCCTTCAGTCTTTTTCTTTTTTTTTTTTTTTTTGTTATCTGAGAATATTAAATCCTTCATCACCTATGAGCTCTGTCAAGCAAATAAATATAACATGTATTTAAAAGCATAAGAGGCTTGTTCATCTCTCTTTCTGATGAGTGATACACATATGATTCTTACCTTAACTGTTCCTTTTCTGCTTGTTTCTTATGTTTCTGGAATTAGCATACTGATTTCTTATCCCTATGGCAACTCAAAAGCCTCATCATTTTTCTGCCCAGATATTAATCTAGTGACTAGGCTTTACCTTTCCCTTCCCCTCTCCCTGTCCTCTCCCCCTTCCCCTTCCCTTTTCACTTGTATAGTCTCTTATTTTCCCATGCAGAGGCTTTTATCATCTGTCCACTTCAAAAGTAATTTACAGCACCTTCATTAATTCTCTAAGATTATGTTTGAAGGTGTTCTTTCTGTTCCCTGAAAGGCATCTTGACACCTTCCTTCCCTCGTAGGATGCTACTGCTTGGTGACAGAGATTGTCACAGCACTGCCAACACCATCTGTGAAGCCAGAGCTCCTGAATTCATCAGTGCTGGCCTGAGATGCTACCCTTGAACTGGAAATACCAGTAGGAGCACATGCTTTCTACCTCCTCGTGCTCACAAGTCCCTTCTGCTGTGCTCAGGGTCACTGGGCAGTGCTACCAGAGAAGAGCACAGATGTGGCAAACCTTCAGGGGCACCTTGGGCTGGGGCTGTGTGAAGCAAAACCCTGCCTTTGACTGCCGCGAATGAGGGATGGGACGCAGCTTGATGCAAGCTAAATGTCCATTTATTATATGCAATTAAAGGTATATATACTTTCATAAGCTCTACGTGCTTGAGCTTGATTGGTGCTTTTAATACAACAGTCTATATTAGTCATTTACTAATTGGTTAGACAGAAATCACAAGGCTTACATCACTATCGCTAAAACTTCTTATGCCTAGTAACAGAATCTTCTTAGCACAGCTTGTTAATTCTTCTTTTCAAGGCTGGCTGCATGCTTCTTTCACAATTTATCGCTACATGAGTCACAGGTCAGCACTTTGTTTTTTCTATTCCTTATCAGTAAGTCTCCACTGCTGTTTTAGCCCTCCCAAGGCTTATGGCCAACAAGTTCCAGCACCTCTCTAACAGGGGCTTAGTGCTGGCAGTTCTGTCTGACTCTTTTAGGTCCTGTCCTACATTTGACTAATGGTCAGTTCTGCAGACAGGTATCTCCACCCCCCTCATAAGAATTTTTACCTCGGGAAGGGTGTCTGTTCACCTTTAGGCATTTGTTGCTCTAAAGGGGGGACAAAGACTCTTTTCCTGATAAAGCAAATGATGGTTCCTCTGTTCATGGGGGAAAAAAAAAAAAAAAAAAATTCTTTTGACCCAAGTAGCTTCCAAGCACGTATTTTGCAACAGAATTACTTTCCCACACATGCTGTGCTCTCCCTCTTTTACTGCTAACACAATCCCAGTGCTTGATGCATACAGCCCCAGGATATTTTCATGAATAACTCATAAAAAGCACAGTCACCCTCCTGAGAAAAGCAAAGTATGTTTTCTAATACAATCAAATAGCTTGACTTTTGAATGTTTTACATTTGCAACTGAGGCTCTGTAAGAAATACTAATTATTGTCAGTAGGTGAAATGTGTATGATCAAAGAATTAAAAGTTTACATGCAATTTCCTCATGGATTACTGTCATAAAAAAGAATGGATGTTTGGAAAGGGTATTATTATAATGTAGTTATGTTCAAAGTACAACGCATGTATATACAGTACACCACATCTCCTTTATAATTTTTTTTCCTTTTTAAATATATAGTTCTAAGTATGTATAAAACTATTTAGCATAAAAGATCAAAAACCTCCCTCGACCTCCACCCTGGCCATCCAGGGCCATAGGATACTGCTTCAAAAGCTCTTCAGCCAACAGTTACAGGCATAGGGTCACGGGCAGCAGCATACCCTCTTTTTCTCTTATCAGCAATATAAAGGAGTAGACTTTTCTTTCAGTTCCCAAGTGTAAAAAAATATGTATTTTTATATGCAAAATATGATGGGTTTTGCTGGCATTAATAATATTTCACAGGGCCAAAGCTGATTCAGATTTCTGCAGTTTTACAAAATAACAATGTAAATGTCACAGACAACATAGTAAGGATAGAGGTTTGGGCATCCACCAAGAAATACTTTATTTTTCAAGTATTGAATGAATCACAGCTTGATCCAGAGTCCAACAATGCTACCTTTCCCTGTCAATGAGACACCTTGCAAATGCAGGGCATGTTAAACCCAAATCTGGTTCTATTGCACATTTGTATGTATATTTGTGTCCAAAACAACAGCAGCACAAGCTGCAGCACGAACTGCTGCTACTGACAGTTCTGTCTGCTGTGTGTTTCTGCCATACAACTGAAGGCCAAAGCGCACTGTTTTAACAGAAAATGCATACTTGACACGTTCTTTGCCCATCCGGCTTGAGAAGTAGTGCTAGACTGACTGCGGAAAAACCTCCTGGAGACTTCTCCTGCCTTCCATGGCTGCTCCAGGCTGGCAAAGGGACAGAGCTGGGTAAGGCATCTCTCCTTTCTCCTCAAAGACCTCCATGCTGCCGGGCAGCCTGTGGCACCAGCATCACAGCTGATCCCTTTAGAGAGCTCCTGGTCAGGCAGAAGAAGTGTTTGTCTGAGAGAGCTTCTAGCCTTAATGTTAACTGTGTGAGACCTTGAGGGAGATACCCAAGAGGGTAATGGAGGCAGCAGCTGGTGATATTTTAGTTTTGCATGACCTTCATTTTTGTTTCATATCTTCTATGTCCCAAGTACTGGCAGGGTTAGTAAAAAAAGTATTCAGGAAAATGCCCACAAGATTAGGAGAAGAGACATTGCAAAACCAATTTTGAGAATGGTTTGGGGGATCCTTCATACCTATCCTGAATGCACAGAAAAAGCATGTTGTTCAACAGTAGCAGGATTAATGAATCCCACATCCCTTCAGTCTCACTTTATCACTCTCCCGTATCTTGTGCCTACAGCCCAGTAAATATGTTTTGGCATTACTAGTAACATTATTTTTGTATTGGCCTAACACTGCAGGGTTTCAAGACTTCTCTGGGCTGTATCTAGCCTAAGCTATTACAGTGTGCCTAGCTGTGACGGCAGCTATCTTGCAAGCAGATAAGCATGGCCTCAGTTTGATGTACCCTCTCTTCAGCTTATGGAGACAGCAGGTTGTTATTTTGTGTGGACTGAACCATCCATGACTGTACAGTAAAATGTGGTGTGGCGGACTGCAGAGACCAGATGATTCCAGAGGTCCCAGCCTTCAGGCACAGATCATAGCAGTTATTAAGGAGTTGCTAAGGCATGTAGGCTCCATGTTGGTCAGGTAAAGGTAGTTTTAGAGAAAACAAAGAAAAGAGAAAAACTAAGTAACTGGGAACCAATGGGGGGAAAAAGTAGCATATAGACAGAATTTGCTGAGAAAACCTATAAAAGTAAACTCAGGTGGACCCAAGGCCAAGAAGAAAGATGTTATCAACATCAATGTCTTCCTCCTCCCAACAAAGAGGAAACCCCCACCACTACAATCACACCCCTGCCAGTAAGAAACCCAGGACACTGATGACTCCCTGTACCATCCTCCTCTCTAGACTGCAGCTGTGAAACGTGGGACTTAGGGAAGCACTGGAAGCACAAGCACAGCAGCAGAGAGATTGGCAGGTACTGGGAAGGGATTTTTGTATTCAGTTCTAACTGCATTTTTGAGGTTTTTCAGTATTAATTCATGCCCTGACACAAGTGTACTCCAGGTACAACTCTATTATTCTATGTTATTACAGGTTCTGTACATACACACCTCCCAAACTCATGACATTTTCTCAGAGATTTATTTTTAATTTTTTATATTAATGAACTTTAGGGTTTTAATGGTGATTTACTTGATTTAGTCACTTACTAATAAGCATACTGAAGTAAGAGATAGGCAATAAACTTCAAATCAGTACCATAATTATATAATAGGTTCCCAAATTAAGTCAATATCTATTGTTTTCTACTCCTGTTGTTTGCATTGAAATTGACTTACTCTCTGTTTATTCCAAGAGATTTTTCTAAAGCTCCTGAACATTTATCAACAATGTTTAGCAATGTTTTCATTTTAAGCCAAACTATCTGCTCTTTGAGACAAAAACATAGACCCATTCTGAAAAAAAAAAAAAAAACAACAAAAAAAACAAAAAAAAAAACTTATCTGTCTTGTAGATCACATGAGATCTAAACTCTAAGTAAAAGACATCTCATCGTCATTTATCATTTTCTTACTGCACTGTAACCAATTCAAAGGCATCACGTAAATGTTATTTAGTGCATTGTTACGGATCATTCATGGACTTATGGACTGCTAAGGGGATTGTAAAACACATACACATCATTGACAATGGTTAATGACAATCTTAAGCTTAACATTTTCTTGTCCCATTAGCTGAGCAACAACATTAATCCAGTTCCCATTGATCCAAGCACTGCTAAAACCAACATAAAAGACATAATTAACAAATAGGTATCCTCATCATTGTTCTGGTGATCATGAATAGAAGAAAATCTTGTCCTACAGGAACTAGAAATGGTGTAGGCTGAGCAAAGGAGCACACTAGACATTCAGATGACAGAAACACTAGAAATACCTGAAAAGGGCTGGTTCCATCCCTATGTATATCTATATTCCCTCAAATCTACAGACAAGAAGCACTTTCCTCCTATTTACAGCATAGCTGAGTGTGCATCCTGTTCATACTAACTACAAAACAACATCAATCCATCAAGGGCATATCCAAATGGTCCCCTAATCTGACAAACAAAGGGGCCAAATTTTCCTTGATCCTTTTTATCTCAATATTATTGCCTTCTTATAAGAAGTTAGACATTTTCTCTTCCTCATCACTGCCCATTCTCTTTTCTTTATTATCTAGATGCCAGCACATATCCATTTACTTGGAGCTCTTACTCTATATCTTCAGGTTCCTGACTTTGGTTGGTTTTGGGGAAGCAGGTTGGCTAGGTTTTTTTTACCTTGCAACTTGCACTCATTTATTCCTGGCATTTTTTGGTGGAGAGCTGAATATAGCACTGGATATGTTCTCAGAAAGTACATTGGCATTCTGTGATGCATTGCTTTTACAGAGAAAATCCAAGGTTGCCATGTGACAGCTAGCTTTTCATTAGACAGAAGTTCAAAATGCTTGGAAGGTAACCCACAAAATTTTCTGAAACTGAAAAATTATGAGAGCTGACCCTTTGTTCCACCCTCCAGCTAAATACAAGCACAGGAACGGAATAACTGGTGGCTCCAACTCAAACTCCAGCTGTCATTGACGTTCTGAACCTGCAGTGCTTACATCAGCTTCCCTTCCATGGGTGTTCAGACAGAAAAATCAAGATCAACTTCTCTTATTCTGTGTTATTTTTTTCTTGAGCCAGGAAGTTCTGACACCAAAGAAAATTAAAATAATGATGTACAAATTTCAGCACATCTCAGTGGCTGTATTTACATACACTTCATGTGTCAATACTGATTGAGTAGCTCTGCTTTCATGTTATCTAAATGGAGATATGGAAAAAATATACTTGGAAAAGTTGAACATAGTGTGGATACATGTTCTGTTAATGTCCATTGTTCTAATTAATGTTAGAACTGTTAGGACATTGTTTTGACTATATCACAGAAAAAATAACAAAAAAAAAAAAAAAAAAGCGCAAGTTGAGACAAGTCTTGCAATACTATATTTTAATTTGACATAAAATGAAACACCCAAAATATTTTCCAAAAATGGCCCCAGTATGATTTTATTGTCACATAATCATACAAGTCAAGGAATACGTTTTTTTAAAGTAGGTCATTGCAAAGCACTTTTTTGGATTCTGGTGTTGTCAAGGATACCAGTATTTATGGTAAATGTCTTCCATAAGCAAGCCCTGATTTTACTGTAACAGGAAATAATCACGGAGACTGATCTATATTTATATAATTTGCTCCTATGATAAACAGAATGCCAGTTTAAGCCCCAAAAGCTTTTGTAATCATGCCATCTACACAAGAATATAGCTAATTTTGAGATCTACCTTGCTTTCACAGAACTCTCAGTTCTATCTAGCAGCTGAAGGGGAATCCTGTGTCATGAATAAAAATTGATATCTGAGTCTGTGTACAGCATATCAGCTGCTGACAAACATTAAGGCTCCCATTTATCATTAACAAAGGTGTCAGTGGTGACCAATATTTTGCTTTCTGCATCCTCACAACTTATTTGCTAGAAGTCTGACTGTCCAAGAGAAGTTTCCTTACTCATCAACCAAATATACCAATGTCAAACAAGAACTATCAGCAAAACTTCTTCTGTACTATTAAATATTGGGAATTTCCAAATGCTAATATTTGGAGATTGACAGGAATTCTGACTGTAGCTACATCAGTTCACACTGAATCTAGTGCAGCTTGACTAACAGATACCAAAAACCTGTGGAAGAACATATAAGTCATAAAGCATCAGAAGGAGCCAAAGGGATAGTTCCCTGAAGTCTCAAACCTGACTCACAGTAAGTTGAAGGGTAAGACAAATCTGGAAGAGGACCACTGCTCAGATTGTGGTTTCATCCGCAGGTTTAAAAAAAAAAAAAAAAAAAAAAAAGGAGGTTCTACATGTTTCTTCTATGTTCAGATACTCCTTGTATCTTCTCTGCATTGCATCTGCACTACTGTTAGCGCACCTGCGTGCTGAGCAAGGCAAGGAACTGATTTAACTGAAAGATAGCCTGCAAAAACTGAATGGTGAATACGATTGCCTGTAATCACAGAGTCACAGAAAAGCCAGGTTGGAAGTGACCTCAAAAGATCACCTGGTACAACTTTTTGTGGGAAAGGGAGCCTAGATGAGATGATCTAGCACCCTGTCCAATTGCATCTTGAACACCTCCAGCAATGAGGACTCTACCACATACCTGGGGAAGTTGTTCCAGTGAACTGTTGTTCCTGCTGTAGAAAAATTCTTTCTTCTGTTGAGATGAAACCACTCTCAGTGGGCTTGTACCTGTTGTCCCTTGTCTTCTGCATATGGCTCCTTGTGAAGAGAGATCCTCCATCCTCTTGTAGATGCACTGCATGTACTAGAATACTGTGATGAGGCCCCTCCTGAGCCTTCTTTTCTTCAGGGAGAAAAGATCTAATTCCTTCAGTCTTCCGTCACAGGGTGGGTTCTTCAGGTCTTTGCTTATCTCCATGTCCCTCCTCTGGACCCTCTCCACTCTGTAAAAGCAGAAAGTGAAAACAAATCACTGCAGGGAGAACAAATCACTGCAGTGATAAGAACAGGTTTTTGCTCAGTTAATGTGACTTCGGCTGTTACTGGAATATACAGTTCAGAAGATGTTTGGAGGAAGAGAAAATGAAAATGGAAAAGGAAACACACACACACACAAAAAAAAAGGAAACTGAAATGAAAAAAGAAAGAAAGAAGAAGAAAATGAGGAAGAAAATGAGGAAGGAAAAGGATCATGGTTATGATACTTTATAGAAGTCTGCTGAAAGTTTCTGACAGTGAAGCACTGTCAAAGCTGGCATCACAGATTAGCAGTATTTCTGCAACATGAACTTAATCACAGAATCACAGAATCAC
>KL264043.1:0-12354 GCA_000699545.1 Podiceps cristatus
TGTTGTGGCCAAAGTGCAGGACCCGGCACCTCATAATATTGGCCTCGGTCCATCAATCCAGCCTGTCCAGATCCCTCTGCAGAGCCTTCCTACCCTCAAGCAAATCAACACTGCCACCCAACTTGGTGTTGTCTGCAAACTTGCTGAGGGTGCACTCAATGCCCTGGTCCAGATCATCAAAAAAAAAAAAAGGCCCCAAAACTGAGCCCTGGGGGACTTCGCTTGTGACCGGTCACCAGCTGGATCTTGCTCCATTCACCACAACTCTCTGAGCTCGACTGTCCAGCCAGTTTTTCACCCAGCGAAGAGTGCACCTGTCTAAGCCACAATTTGCCAGCTTCTCCAGGAGAATGCTGTGGGAGACTGTGTCAAAGGCTTTACTAATATCCAGGTAGACTACATCGACAGCCTTCCCTTCATTCACGAGGTGGGTCACCTGGTCATAGAGGGAGATCAGGTTGGTCAAGCAGGACCTGCCCTTCATGAACCTGTGCTGGCTGGGCCTGATCCCTCGGTTATCCTGCACATGCCCCGTGAGCACCCTCAGGATTAACTGCTCCATAATCTTCCCCGGCACCAAGGTCAGGCTGACAGGCCTGTAGTTCCCTGGATCCTCCTTCCGGCCCTTCTTGTAGATGGGCGTCACGTTGGTAAGCTTCCAGTCGTCCAGAACGCCCCTGTTCTCCAGGACTGTTGAAAAACGATGGAGATTGGCTTGGCAAGCTCCTCCACCAGCTCCCTTGGCACCCTTGGGTGGATGCCATCAGGCCCCATAGACTTGTGAGTGTCCAGGTGGCATAGCAGGGCGTTAACTGCTTCCTCCAGGCTCACAGGGAGCTTATTTTGCTCTCCATCCTTGTCTTCTAGCACAGGGGGCTGACTACCCTGGTCTGGCTATTAAAGACTGTGGCAAAAGCGGCATTAAGTACCTCAGCCTTTTCCTCATCCTTTGTGACGATGTTCCCCCCCACGTCCAGTAAACGATGGAGGTTCTCCTTGGCTCCCTTTTTGTTGTTGATGTATATATAGAAGCATTTTTTGTTGTCCTGTATGACCGTGGCCAGATTGAGCTCTAGCTGGGCTTTTGCCTTTCTTATTCCCTCTCCGCATGACCTAACAGGGTCCTTGTACTCTCCTTCGGTTGTCTGCCACTTCTTCCAAAGGTGATAAGCTCTCCTTTTTTTCCTGAGTCCCAGCAGAAGCTCCCTGTTCAGCCAGGCCGGTTGCCTTCCCCACTGACTCTTCTTAGGGCACATGGGGACTGCCTGCTCCTGCGCCTCTAAGATTTCCTTCTTGAAGAAGGCCCTGCCTTCCTGGACCCCTTTGCCCTTCAGCACTGTCTCTCAAGGGACCCTCTCAACCAGTGTGCTGAACAAGTCAAAGTCTGCCCTCCAGAAGTCCATCGTAGTGGTATTGCTGACCTGCCTCCTTACTTGACCAAAAATGGAGAATTCTATCATTTCATGGTGGTCGCTAAGCCCAAGACGGCTTCCGACCGTTCAGCACATGTCCCAGTTTTTGAGATATCTGCATAACTAATGAGTTTTATTGTGTTTAGGAGTTTATTTAGGCTCTAGTTTCATAAAGGACTGGATCTGAGGAAGAAGGAGGATGGATCTTTAGTGTTTAAGATAATTTTCTTGACTAAGTGAAACAATGGTCAGTACTATTTGCATACTGTTTCAGGCTTTGAACAGACAGCAGTGCAGTGAATAAACAGTGTAAGCTGGCTGACAGCTTTTCAACTAGTGCATTTTAAAGGAATCACTCAAATCAGCGTGCTTCTGGGGGGAAAGCAAAGTGATGGCTCACTTGAGGGAAGTTAGTTCTGTTTACTGAAGTTAAGAAGTTAAGAGAGCTGGCTGTCTTAGTTATCCACAGCATTTAAGGGGAGAAAAAAAAAAAAAAAAGGGGGGGGGGGCACCCAATCTGTATGTGCTTAAAGTATTGTTGGTGCTAGTAGGTAACAAGAAAAGAAAAAGAAAAGCATTCCCATGTGGGTATTTTGGTGGCTTTTACCACCACCATCAATGGAAACTTTGCAATGAAGTATTAACGGATTTAGTTTTGCAACGCTGCTGCTGGGGAGGAGGGGAATTCCTCAGCAGCGTAACGTGGTGCTGCCTTGGCTTCATCATGTCATATCTAAGAAATACAGGCCCTGCCTCCTGAAAGCTTGAAGCCTATCTTGAAAGCCATTCCAACACTAAAGCAAACTTTTAATTGTCCTGAAGGGTGGTGTTTTCTGGAATCACTTAAATAAAAATCATCCCTGCAGTAAGGAATCAATTCACTTTATTTCTGTGCATTGCTAATGTCGATGGTTGGCTTAAACGGTCTATAAAATAAACCCTTTCTTTTGCTTGAGCCATGCTGCTGTGGTACGCAGTCTGCGATGGCTGGGAGCTCCTGGGAAGGAGCTGCCTTATTCCACAAAGACTCAGCGGGGCTTGCTGGTCTGGCAGCTTCAGACTAGGTTTCAGAAGTTACGTTGATATCCGCTGCTTCACTTTGGTGCCAGGCAGGACAGCCTGGGGTGGTTAAGTCTGCAACTTGGAGACAAAACACGGTGTTAGTATCTGTCAGGCGATGGTTTAGGGTTTCTTTCTCCTGGACTCTCACCTGCCCGTCTTGAGCTCTGAGCCTTCGGTATTTTGTTATCCTGTGAAAGTTTCAGTTCTTGTCATGTTGACAGCTGCACTAGGCTTGCTCGGCCGAGCATCGCATTTTTGGAGGAGTGTCAGTAGGACCGAGCACCACTTGGGTTCAAGGGCGTGGAGCAGTTTTCACTTCCCCCCTTCTTCCTCTCTCTTCTGGGTGCTGATGGGCTGGGGAGGAGGAAGAAAGCTTTGCCTTCCCCAGCTCAGCCTCTGCACCAACACACCTCGGAAGCGGGGCTTGGGGGAGAGGAGAAAACTGGGTAGGAGGAGCGGAGGGACTGGGCCACCCCCTCACCCACCTGCGCCGAGAACCGCGGCCAAGCCACGGCCTTGCACTAATTAGTGTAATTAATACCCACGTAACAGGAAGGCTTTACAACCCTGAGCACTGATTGCGTGTAATTTCAGTGCTGGGTTTGAAGCCACAGGAGTCTCTTACTGTTGCCAAAGCCAAATAAAATGTTGCTATTAATTTGTTTGCCTTTTGGCCTGTTTATCCTTGATACTTTTTGTTTACACACTGATATTCTCCGATTTCCTCACTGCTGCCTATTTCTTTCTTTCATGTTTAATGAGCAAATTTAATTCCTCATCCCCTCTGCAGTGGCTTTGCCACCATTTTCATTTGCTCCCAGCTTTGTGGGCACACTGCACGAGAGGAAGTGGGATGCTTTGATACGCTGGGTGGGATTTTAAAGTTTTGACAAACATTGATATTTCCCATGGCAACGAGCCCCATATGATACAGCACCCAGCACAAACCTTACTCTTGCAGAAACAAATGTAGGTCTACACTGCTGCTTTCTGAGCAGAAGTTTAATTGCAGATGAGATATGAAATGAGGTCCTGGGGCCTGGGCAGGGTGCAGGGAGGCCTGGGTGTATGTTGGATACAATAAATTAACCCCCCAAATGTACTGGATGTGATCTGAAAGTCTGCGAAAAGGAGTTTCCAGCTTTTTCTAGGAGAGTAGATGGTGCAAAAACCTCCTCCAGAAAGTCCCCCTTGCTCCGGCATCCTTCTGGGTCCCACCAGGCAGCGGGCACCCCCACCTCCCAAAATGCATGCCAGCGGGTTTCAGATCCGGGTGCTTGCTGCCTGAGACATCGACACACTGAACTGAACGGCTGTGCAAAGGAGGGATTTTCGAGGCAGCCCAGGATGTGCCACCATGGGAGCTGCCTGGGCTTGCCCAGCTGCAGCCCAGCTCTCTGGCCTTGATTTGCCTCCTGGCTAGCCAGGGTCAGAAATTCAACCATGCCATGCCATTTTCATTACATCAAATTTCTAAGGAGATCTTGGAAAAACCTCCTGATCCTAAGGCCACAGGAAGAAAATTTAATCCACTTTATTCTTCCCCCTCACCACTTTCTTCAGAGAAAAGGTGGTGTTCCCTTAAGCTCTACCTTCTTGTACTACTGGCACACCAGAGCCAGGACTGACCGAGAGGGGTCTCTACCTTGTCCTTGTCCTTTTTTTTATTTATTTATTTTTTTTTTTTCAAAAAAGAAAGTCCAGAATAGCTTATTCCTGACATTTTATTCCAAACAAGCACTTACACAGCTCCTCGCTAGGAGGTACCTGAAAGGAACAGCTTTTTGATGTAATGGTGTAGGACACATCAAGTGTCTTCTAAGACCTCACAAACCTGTCTTTGCAGGTGTAGCCTCGGGCAATTTGCTATTTTTAATGCAGAGTTGAAAGAGAAGATGCTTATGTTAAGCACCGTTATGAATGTGGGGATTAATCGGAGCCTGAATTCTTTGCCCTGGAAGACGCTGACGAGTCCATGGCTGCAGCTGTGGCTCCTTGCTGGCAGCAGTAACGTGGGGCAGCAGATCTTAGGTCCCCTCGCTTCCTGGTGGGCTTTGTCCCCAGCGTAGCCCCCATACTTCGAGCCACGCACCGTGTCGCGGGGACTGCCGAGGGCTGTGCCGTGGGGACTGCCGAGGGCTGCGCGAGAGGGGAGGCCTCCTGGAAGGCGGCAACATCCAGGGAACGGCTGTTGCAGGAGGACGGCTTCAACGCCATGTCCTGTGGGGCAGCACCTCTGGCATGTGTGGTGGGAGCTGGGAGGTGATGGCTGGGCGCAGCAGCTCCCAGCTCCAGCTCAGCAGCTGCTCCGGCCACCACTGTGCAGCAGAAGGGCCTACGTGAGGAGCAGGTCCACAGGGAACTGCTGGGGATGGGGAAGCTGCGTGGGTGCCGGGCATCCAACCGTGGTGCAGGAGGCTTGCAGCGCCCCGAGACGGGGGCTGGAGGAAGGCAAGAACGCGAGGCTGGGGGCTGGAGATTGCGAAGGGGAGAGCTGGTCCCCGAGGAGTTCAGGGTATGAGACAGGAGGGGATATCTCCAGGCACACTGATATTTTGGAGTCATGGCTCACGGGGTTTGAAAATGTGGTTCCCTAGGACTCTGCGAAGCATAAAAACTGTAGAAATGATGAATTTAGCTCTAACTCTGCTTCCCTCTCTAATTATGGTATTTTTAATGAGCTTCATGCTAAAAATAAGCCCAAATAATGTTTTCCTTTTGTTGTTTTCTTCCTCTGCTCTACTTCAGCATGTTGGCATTCCCCACACATTCCTTCAGTTGACTCAGACCCCGGGGAGAGAGAGCCCGAGAGGGACGGGCATGGTGAGCACTGCACCGTCTCCAGCTTGGCAGCAGCAAGGTCTCAGCCGCCGTGGGGTCGCGTCCTGCAGAGGTGAAGGCCAGCGTCGCGCTGCAGGGCTGCAGTTCAGTGCCATCCCCGCTCCTGTCCATCACCCTTCGGAAAGGAGCGTAGGGGAGAATCGCTCTTCAGAGATTGTTTTTCTTGTAGCTGCTCTTCCTTTTTCCCCTTTTGGAGTTATGAAATCAAGGGCATGAACTCTTCCAGCAGGGATCTAAGAACTTTTGACAGGAACATCTGCATGTCCTCGGCATAGGGAGCAATGGGGAAGAAGGGCTGAACAAGCCTGACGAAGGGAGCAGAGAACAGCACAGGCAGGAGAAGCAGCTTCTCTTCTGGTGTTGCCGAGCTGGGAAAGCTGCTGCCTGTGGCTTCTCTAATGTCACCTGCAACCTCCTGCCTCCAGCTTTGAGGCAGGTCCTGCAGAACCTGCAGCCGGGAATCGCATCTTGGCAATGATGTCTTTTATTTCCCTCTTTTTTTTTTTTTTTTTGCCCCCCTCAGGTAATCCCATTTATAGTGGTTTTCCCCCAGGTAATCCTAAAATTAAGCAAAAAGGGGCTGAGGGGTTTTCTAACACACAGCATCTGTGTGAAGCAGGTAACAGGCTGTGCTGGCAAGGCTCTGCTCCCCATCCTTGCATAGTGGTTTTCCCCCAGGTAATCCTAAAATTAAGCAAAAAGGGGCTGAGAGGGGCTTTTCTAACACACAGCATCTGTGTGAAGCAGGTAACAGGCTGTGCTGGCAAGGCTCTGCTCCCCATCCTTGCTGCATAACACGCCTCTGCCTGCGTGTTAGTCCCCGTGAGCCACGGCAGTGAGACAAAACAGCGCTTGTCACGTCTTGCTGAGAAAGGCAGACCTCCTCCTGCAGCTCCGAGCGTGATGCCTGGATGCGAGACACCCTCCTCCTCCCCTTTGGGTCGCCATGTGATGGTCCATTTTGCAATTCAGAAGAAAGTCAGTGAAAAACTGCTTGTTTGTTTTTTTTTTTTTTTTGGCATTAGAAAAGAATTGGACTGATCTGATTAAATTCTGAGTGGTTCCTGTGCTGATGGCGGTACTTGAGGTAGCTTGGTGGCAAGCCAAATAAATACTGCTTTGCTGAGAAATCTGGAAAGTTTATTTTTCAATCCTTGCAGCTACTCTGAGATTTATTTCTTTTTTTAAGACTTTTCTGAATATGAATATACTGATTAGAAAACAAATCCATAAACTATGAACTCATCTGTCCTTAGACCTTGGTGTCTGGGAGACGGACAGAGCATTTTGGAAAGAAGGTCACTCCCTTTCATGAAGTGAGTTTTTCATTAGTCAAAGATGACAAAAAGCCTCTGGCCTGATTCTTATCGTTCTCCTGGAGTTTCCAAGGGCATTTAAGGGATCATAAATACAACAAGAGCCTTTAGGAAAGTTTGTTACAGGGGAAGTTTTTAAGCTATGGTTGATCCCCAGAGGCATGAAGAGCACTGATAATTACATGGATGCCTGAATTTACGGAGTTAATTCTCTGGTAAAGTCTGTGCTAGTAAAAGATGAAAAGGCACACCTTCACACACCCCAGCAACACTGATTTCCTTGCCATTGCACTGCTGCAAATTTAATCCAGCACACGAGCAGGGGGTTGTTAGAAGCAGGAGGGTTGTCCAGCCAGCGGTGCAGCCCGTGGGGGAGGTAGGTACCCCCAGGGCAACCCACAGCCCCACAGTGAGGGCTGCACCTCTCTCAGGGTACAGGCCAGGTCACCCCACTTGCTGTTTGCAGCTCCTGATGCTGAGCCCTGAGATGGTGAGGCACTGGAAGAGGCTGCCCAGAGAAGCTGCGGATGCCCCATCCCTGGAAGTGTTCAAGGCCAGGCTGGACGGGGCTTTGAACAGCCTGGTCTAGTGGGAGGTGTCCCTGTCCATCCATGGCAGGGGGGTTGGAATGAGATGATAGTTAAAGTCCCCTCCAGCCCAAACCATTGTATGATTCTGCTGGTGCGAGGACATGTTGGCCCCAGCATCAGGTGCTTGGGATTTGAGATGGCTGGGCTGGGTCAGCATCGAGCAGCGTGGGAGGAGAGCTGCAGCCTGCCCAGGGACAGAGCCCGGGATGTTCCTCTCTGCATGCCCAGGCCCCAGCCCACGGATTGCATTGCCCGGGTAAATGCCAGAGCCGCTGGAGCGGCAGCGAGGGAGACGTGCTTGCTCTCTCCCCTTCACGTTGGTCATCATGCACCACGAAAGGCCCTCTCTGGAGGGTGGGAGGGCACCTGATTCGGCAGCCAGGACACCCTCCTGACGACAACTCTGCGTCTGACGTAGGTGCTCCTAAATGGCAAACGCGGGAGAGATCCTCGCCCCAAGACTACAGTCAGGAGCACTTTGTTCCCTGCTGATGGGCTTTACCTGCCCAGCTCTGCCCTTCCTGCCACAGAGAAGAATTGCTCTAGGCTTTCCCACTGCCAGTTATTGCCTGGTGGGCTTCCCTGAGAAACATGGGCTGCAAGGCTGGTCCTGTTGGTGCAGGGCAAGGCCTAGGATTAAATCTCCAACCTCCTCTGTGTGTTATAATTAGGGCATCGCTGCAGAAAAAGCCCTGCCAGCAACTACAGCAGAGCTTTGGAGAGAAAATGACTGGCTGGCTGCGGTCAGTGCTTGGCAAAGTCTGGCTGAAGCAGCCTCTCTGGGAATTTCAGTCCCGTCCCTACCATCTTCAAATCCTGGGAGAGCTGAGCTGGGAGCAGAGCACCACAAACTGTGGTGCTTCTTAGCAAACACTGGAGTTTGTGAGGAACTCCTGCTGATCTCGGTGCTCCCTGACACGTGGATGCCCACAGTGTGCTGACCGAGCACTTCCCTGCGTCGTGGACAGCCCACGGTCAGCCTGCTGCAACATCTGCCTCTCCGCAATGCAGAAATTAGAGCCAGGTGGGGCAGTGGTCCAGGCAAAGGACTTTTTTTTTTTTTTTTCTTTTAGGCCCACAGACTAAGGAAAAAATCATCTTGTGCTGCAGATGGTTTTGTGTTCTCCTTCTCTGCAAATATACTTGTATCCAAAACCTCAGCTGCAGCTTCTCTGTGCCAAGAGTACTCCACAAACAGCACCTGTGGCCCCTCTGTACCAGGAGTGAATACCCTAAAGTAAACAAGCGAAAAATAGGGAAAAAGAAAAAGCAGCAGCTTGATCAGAGGGAATGTCAGCTGGTAAAGTAACAAATCCATTTGCTAACACAACTTTTACAACCCCTGAGAACCTCAGCCAAAAATGGAGCAACTCCCTTGCTTAACTCTGGTGCCAAGTGACTTTCAATCTGCACCGTCTGTGCTAGCTGATATGAAACTCTCGTACTACTGCTGTGTGGATAGAAGAATTTTAAAGCCCAACTATCTTGATGTTTTAAACTTCAGTTACTGTGGCAGTCACTGGTGTGGCTGGCACAAAGCATGAGCCTATGCATCTTGCTTTTGTTCTTTGTTTTTCTTTATTTGGATATTTTAAGATTATTTCTTTGCCCAAGCAGTGACGCTGGTGATGGTCACCTTTATTTCAGCTGAAAAGTGCGTGCCTTAAAACTTGTTGTGGAGCCCGCTGACAGGCCACGTTGCTTCTCCTCTCGGGTCCTCTGTGTGCTACCTGCTATAACACGGTGTCACAACTCCCACGGGAGGTGACGTGAGTCAAGGCTTCTCCGGTCAGGAGTAACCAGCCTTATGTGGTCAGCATGGATGGGTTTGTAATCACGTGCCTTCGGTCCTCAGCACTTAACGGAGATAAAATGTCTCCCTGCAGCTGACGTGAAAGTCGGTGCGGCCCGCCGGAGACTCTTCTGCCTGGGTTTAGCTCTTTCATGTGGTGCTGGGCACGTCTTTGCAAGCATTTTTGTGCCTTTCATAAACGTCATGTGTGAACAAAAGAACAGGTAGGGTATGTGCAAGAAGATATACCTGCGCTTCCCATAAAAATGCTAATGCTGCTTCAGGCCTCTTGAGGGTGTTCAGTGATGTGCAATAAATTACTTTTCTATGGCTTTGTGAGCAGTTGTGAATTTAACACTGTTTTCAATGAGCAAGAAGTGTCTCTATAATCACAGTCAAGGAGATGGAATAAAACCCATTCCAGCCAGCAAGCATAAAAATATCTGCTCTTTACCTTTTGGGTCTTCCTGATAATGTTTGAAATCCAGTTAAACCTCTATACCCAGGAGAAAACTAGCACAAATAATGTCAGAGAGATTGATGCTAGTGCTAGGGAAGGGAGAGAGCCTCTGTCTCTTCAAACATATTTAGTTACCATTCCTTCTGTAATAATCAAAGGAATATTCTAAAAATGTTAAGATTATTAAGGGTAACCTCATGTCCCTGCTTGTTGTTTGTGATGCTCTGCTCCAGTGTAATGAACATAAGTGATGAGCTGCTGTTCCTGCCATACCTCATGGGTCTACCCATAAGCCTTGGAAGCTTTTCATTTGCAAATTGGGTGTGGAAGAGGTCGATGGGTAGAAAGATGTTAATAGGTCAGAAAGAATAAGCTGAGCTCTAGAAAGCTACCTGAATTTAAGTCAAGTTGAAAGCCTGAGTCCCCCTGAGGTAGAACAAAGCAGGTGGGAAGGAAAGGTGGTGTTCTTCTTCCACGCCGCTCCCCAGGACAGGGTGGATGAAGTCAAGTCTCGAGGGTGTCATCAGGAGACATTCCTGCACAGATCCTGAGCCTCAGATTTCCACCCCTCCAGAACACGGGTGCCCCAGGACTGACCCAGTATCGCTGGAAGAAAAGAGCTCAAGGACTAGAATTCAAGTCCTCGAGAAGCCAGAGGCTTTTGCAGGGGGCTACAAGATGTGTCAAGGTGATTTAGGAATTAAGAACTGAATACGCTTTCTTGTATGGAGATATCTGTTGTGCGAGAAGGACTATATTAGTGTTTAACTAGTCATTTTGTTTATTTCCAATTCGAAAGACAAAAATTCCCTTACAGAAAATGAACCGGGCTGGGATCTGAGTTGCTGCTGTCATCGGCAGGGGATGGATGGGAGCTCCTTCCTATGCCTTGCAGCGGGACTGCCCGGGGAGGGTGGATGCTCAGGAGCAGCTAACGGGCCTTTCAGACCAGCATGCACCATCGGGTATTCTCGTTCGATAGCCTGTGTTTCAGCCCATTACATCTCAGCTCATTACCTGTGAACTGAGCTAAATCTGGTGCTCCACTCCGGTATTTGGTGAGAGGCATCCACTACTACCATGACGCACCAGCCGCAGAGGGGAATCCCCCCGAAGCTGTTGGTAGCGAAGCTGTTGGTAGGACGCTCCTGTCATTGCCTGCCTTCAGTCTGGCTTCGGGCCGCTGCCTTTTCTGCCTGGGACTGAAGAGGCCCCTGGGGCCTGTTCTTACCCGGGGATATGGGTGGCTGGCCAAAAATGTGGGATCTCGCTGTGCTCTAGTGAGGAGACGGCTGAAGGAGTGAAGTATTTTTGGTGCAGCCTGGCTTTGTTTAGAGATATATGCCAAAGCCTGTGCCTCTCCCTGTTTTGGGGGCAGGCCATTTGTGCAGCCCTTGCTGGGAGCTCCCTGCACACGCTCTGCTTGCATTGCTCCAAAGTCAGCTCTCCTCCTAACATGCAATTTAATGGTCTTGCTTTAAATTTGTCCTTCACTCTGATTCCTTCTGTAGTTGTTTGGAACCTCTACTCTTTACTCCTTTAGTATTTCATTCATTGGTTTTCTTCCGCAGTTGAAATACAGATTTTAGCACTCTCTGTACCATGCCGTGCTGGGTCTCGGATACATCAGCCTTCTGCTGAAATAATTAGACACTGAACATGGTCCTCGGGCAGTTGGAGGATGCAGCATCTCCCAACATGAGGCCTCCAATGTCCTCAAGCCCGTGCTTGGCTTTTCTATGGAAATTCTGATCTGATTTTATTTTTTTTTTTTTCCCCTGACACAGTCGATCAATCTCACCCTTGTTCTGCCATTAACACATCCTCAGAGAGATGGCCAGAAAAACGGAAAGGACCCAGTGCTGTCCTGTGTTTGTGCAAAGCCCAGGTGTCACCGCCCCTGTCCCTGGTGACGCCTGCCTCCAGCTGCCAGGGACTTGGCATGGCACAGACCCAGGGTGCCACCAGGACACGGCAGTCTGGCTGCAGACAAGATGCTGCTCTTTTTTTCAGGGTCACCAGCACCCTGGGGACAGGCTGTCACTGATAAATTCCTTTCACACAGGCTGTTAGAGGGCAAGATTTGGTTGTGCTGCCCGCAGAGCTGCCGCTGCTCCCCGGCTCCCCAGCCCTCTGTGAGTTCATTTTAAAATCGCTTTTAAACCAGATTTTATCTCACACATAAATTTTACCAGACGGAGTCTCTGGCTGAAGCCAAGCTCTGCTGCATCGGCTTTCCTGCTCCCTGACAGCGCATGGTGCTGAGGGCACTGGGCCAGGGCTGAGCAGCGGCAGCACAGTCCTGGCAAGCCATGGGTGTGTGTTTTCTCCCAGACCTCCCATACAGCTCAAGGGTTTAGGCAAAATGAAGGAAGTGTGACAAAATACCTGGCTGCATCCCATGAACAGTGCTCCGTGCGCTGTGGTTTCCGGAAGCGCATGGTTGCATTGAGGACTACCTTGGCTCTGGCTCAGTCCTCTCCATTTGCTGTCAGGGTGATGGAGCACCTCTTCAGGATTTGCATGTGGTTTGGAAAATCCCCCAAAACATGGGGGGCAAGTTGGGCCTCGCTGGCTTGTCCGTGGAAGGGCTCTGGAGGTGTGTGGTGGGGCTGAGGGAGTTGATCCCCCTTCCACAGCAGGCTGCAGGCACTGCGGGAGGAGAGGCTAGGTGGGCTCCCGGTGGGGTACCCGACCCTGCAGCCACACAGCGGGCAGCCGGCAGCAGGAAACTTGCTCTCCTCATCGCTAAGCTCCCTGGGCGGGCCAGCGCTGAAGGAGCTGGGCAACACTGAGGGTGCAAAGCCTGGGAAGTGCCGGGCAAGCATCCCTGCGCTGGGAGCCAGGAGGATGAGTGCCGGGATCCCCGGAGCTCCCGCCA
>KL264045.1:0-12380 GCA_000699545.1 Podiceps cristatus
ACCCCTCCTCTGCAAACCGCGTTCCTGTAGCCCCTCGCCGTTTCCCCATGTGAGTGAGGTACGGTCTCTGCAATAACCGGCTTTATAGTTGGTTATAAGTAAACATCTTAAACACCCCATTACTGAACTCGGAGGACTGTGCCAGGCTTTGAGCTTCCTTGAAAATACCCAAATAAAACCTTTGTACTTCCTCTGTGGAAAAAAAAAAGTTTGGAAACTTCGTACAAGTAAACAGAAATCAGCAAATACATAAAATGACCCAAACTTGGCTCAGTCACCTGTTGTGACTGTTGAGCTAAAGTTGATTAACTGGGAGCCTATGGCATGAATTAGGTTGGGACAATTTGTACCCCAGCAGTTACCCGTTCTACAGGCATAAGACAAATGCGAGCATGTAATGTTAACCACATTGTGGGGCTGGGGTAGAATACACTTAGTATATAATGACTCAAGGTAGCAACTAATCGCTGTGGCAAGTTCAGTTCTTCAGCTGCAACAACTCCCCAGAAAACAGCAAAAGCTCTTAAATTTCAAATACTAAATCTCATTTGTTTCTCTGGCTGATGGGTAGGGCTTTGCTTTTGAGAGGGAAGATTCAGTAAAATCGAAACCCTGTATTTTCATGTGGCAATGTTTTAGGCATTTTCTTGTGATTATTTTCTCAAGTGTAATATTTTGCTTTGAATTTCTAAGTTCTTTAATTTGGGTTTCTAAATGGTTGGGTTTTGTTTAGAAACACTAAAGCTATTCTGTTTTGCTGGCTTTTTTGGTAGAGATGTGTTGTATTTTAATGTATGATTGGTATAAGTAAAAAAGTAAATCTTGTGGATACTGCAAGTGTTACTAAACACAAAGGTTTCTTTTCCATTGTTTATAGAACAAACTTATTTGTGTATGAACATTTGGGTTTTTTTTTCTTTTGTGTGTGTGTATGTGTGTGGTTTTGTTGGTTGGTTGGGGTTGGTTGGTTTGTTTTTGTTTTGTTTTTTGTTTTTTAATATGAGTGAACTGCTACTCCCGGCTTTGTTGTGGGAGGAATAGAGCAGCATTGCTCCGTTGTGGTGGTGAAGGAAAGAGGGGAGCACAGGGAGAAGCCAACCCCAGTCCTGTGGAGGCTTTGTCTCCTCTTGGTGTTAAAGATACTTGGTCAAAAGGTGCTAACAATGCAGAAGTTTGGTGTGGATGGCAGGATAATGACTTGAGCTGCTGTTTAATGAAACGTCTACTGCCTTGTCTGAGTTAGTAACTTGGAACCTGTTACTTAGATAAACAATCTCACAACATAAAACAAAGGCAGAGTGAAAGGTCTCAGGGAAACAGGACACCGAGAACTAGCAACAGGACAGGCAGTGGATGGCTGTAGTCACAGAGGAAGGACAGTGAAAGAGGAGTGGAGGGACAGGGAGATCAAGTAGTAGGAGTGGGAAAGTACCCCCGGGGCAGTGAATGATAGCAGAGATGTTGATGAAAGCAAGATATTTGTTTCTGATATTTATTTCCTCACAATTTTCCCTTGAACATAAGGGAACACTTCTTCATAAGCAGTTTACTGAGACAGGGAAGAAGAGAAGTAGGTAATCAAACTGACATTACAGCCTTGTGAAAGAGGCTTGAGATGATCATGCATGACACAGGTAAGTGTCCTGAAGTGTCCTGATACCGCTCTTGTTAAAAATGTGGATCATTTTCTTTCTGTGTCTCTATTTCTGTGGTCACATTGCCGCTTGTGCTGCTCGTAAGTTCAGCTGTTTGCAAAACCGAGATTTAGGAGATTTAGGACCTAGATTAACGTTTTCCTACAGTAGCACTAAGATAATTTTGCAGAATAACAGATGCTGATTTTAGAGGAGAATTAACCTCTCCCGCCACAGAGCATTAGGTGAACAGCCTAAGGTGAATTATTATTTTGAGTATTTCAAGTTTAATAACTAAAGTGTAGCATAGTTCTTTCAAAAGGGAGATTAGTTAACCGACACCATGTATCCCTACTAGTTATCTGCAACTAGATTACAGAGAATGATACTCCATTTGCACATGCATTTCGCAAACTTACTCCTCGGTTGTACTCTTTATTTTGCAAATTGCAGACATTGAGATGAAGGGTCTATAATTTCCTAGCTTGCCTTTCTCTTGGAACACTGGTGCTGCACTGGCACGCATCCACTTTGCTGTGACTTCATTTGAATACAGCAAATTCTTTATTATGATTAACAAAGGGTTGCACTCTGGTCTGCTTTGAATCTCAGTCTGCTCATGGAGATTAGTGGGTTTTGAGCAATGCCAACTCACTAAATATCTTCGCTTCACTGATCTCAAAGACATTTGTGACAAAGGATTTAGTAGTCATTTTCATGCATGTTCTTGCCTTTGAATGGATAATACCTTAGTAGTTCTGCTTTCCATTGCTATTTGATTCTCCATCCCATTCAAAAGGGTTTAAATTCAAAACTTCTCTTTCCTCTTATGTTGCTTCTTTGAGATACATAAACACATCTGTTTATGGTTTTAGTCCTTGAATGCAACCCTCCTTCACCATTTTATTTTGGGTGATTACATTGCAAATGTCTTTGTATTATCTCCCTCTTCATGGTAGAAAGAAATAAAACTTTCTCTCCCAAGGCAAGATTAACAGAAATTGTTCTTCAGTTGAGCAGGAAGAGGCCATTGATTTTAAAGCAGGGGGTCCCAGTTACATTTCCTGATGTGGCCATGTGTCTCATTTGGTCACAAGAATTAGAGAATGGGCAACAGTAAAACCTTAGGTGACATCAGATCAGTAGCTCCTTTTATATTTTTCATGCCAATGTGTCCATTAACCTCTTCAGCTGTTAGCAGGTAACACATACAGACCTCATTTATCTGTTAAGTCTGACTGAAGTCGTTGTGCCAAGCACGCTTTTTAAACTGGGATAATTTATCTTCAAATCATCTGTTAAGTATTGTTTTCTTGTAAAGGTTTCTCTCAATTGCACTAAAACATAAAATAGTCTTCCTGCTCTAGACACATGCCTCAACTCTGAGCTATTAGAAATAGATGACTATTTTTTATGATGTAATCACAAAATACATGCAGCGGAATCTAGAAACATTAGAGAGATCCATCATCTTTAATTTCTAATTTTCCAATTAAGATCATGGGCATGAGCCACATTGTACGTTGCCACTTCCAGAGGCTTTCTTTTATACTTCTAGTCCGTAGTCTTCTCTAGGGACTCCTGACCACTAGAACATCTGGGTTCTAAAGTTCTTCCTGCCCCCAGTTTTAAGATGTATTTATTTTCTGAAATGAAGATGCTTGACAGGTAAAGTATTCTTGCGTAGTCAGAGCTCAGTGGTTCTGAATTGCTTACATTTAAAAATAAAACAATTATTAGCAAACTCATCCCTGGATGCAGGGCATCACCATTATTATCACCTAAATGATGAAAATGTGTTCATTTAGAGAAATCCCTTGTGGAAACAGGGCCTTACATTGCTCATTTATGTCAATGAATAGAACTAGGCAGGAATAGAGAAGTAAAACTAAGAGTTAAGCTCCTGGGAGTATTTGCAGTTTGGGGGTTATTTTCATTCTTGTTAATAAGAAATACCATGTTGCTAAAGAATACCTTATGTTGATGTTTATCACATCACTTCTGTCAATGCATTGAACACAACCTTGTATAATAAAGCAGGATCCTGGAATTACATTTTAAAATTTTTCTTAAATAAAAAATCTTCTCCTTAAAATTTCTTAAGTAGTATTATTTTATCTTGATGTATGAGACAGAAAATTATAAGCCCTTCAAATATAGTAGGTTAAATTTCTGGAAACAAACAGACCCCAAAAGCCTTGTGTTGCTGCCAGGTCAAGCTGTAGACTTCTCTTTTAATTGCTCCAGGAGAACAATTAATCTCCAAAGCTGGGTTTGGTTTCAGAAAATGGATGAGCACAGTGAATTCCTTGTTAAACTAACTAAACTTACTAAACCAGCTTTCTCAGAAGAATAAATAAATAAAAAACCAAGTGTTCTTAGTTCACAGAAAATCCAGATCCACCTACACAGACATAAAATAGAGAAGTAGAAAGTATTAAGTAATGCTGAAAAAAACCCCCAAATAGACCTTGATGTTAGTTTCTCTACAGGGAAGTTGTTCCCATTGCAGGACTTGGCTGTTGTGCTCCCAATGTATGTGCAGCAAAGAATATAATTTATTCATAGTATTTCAGAGGCTTCTAGGGAAATCTTTGAAGGTCTGTTCTACTCAGTATCTTTACCTGAATTCCAGAGGCCCATACTGTGCTCTGAGGTAGGATTTCCCACTGATGAATCCAGTGGATCAGTCAGGACATTCATTTCTGTACGTAACATATACTGTGACATCAGCAGCGTAAAACAAAAGGTGATGGCATAAAAACCTTGCAAGAAAGCTATGTCAGCGCTGCACTATGCTTGCAGCAATAAGCCACGAAGAACATGTTCACCGGTACCAGCCTGCCTGGGAGAATTGCTCTCACTTCCCTCTCGCTCCAAGGGCCAGATCAGCCTGAGCTGTGAGCCACCGATCACTTCCACCTGCTGCTCTTGATGTTGGGCGGGAAAGATACCGTAGCCTTGGGCTGTTAAATCTAGGGCAAGGTTTCACTAAAGGTAGCGTTTGAACTGCCACCTAGCAATGTGAGGTCGTCCCTGCAACATTACTTCCCTGGCGATATACTAAATCTTGCTCAGTGGGATTTGTAATCCTATCATTATAAAGTCTTAAAAAAATGGCTTTTGTTTTTATACTCAAAAAGGACTTTTCCTGCAGGGTGACCATGGTCTTTGCTACTCAGGTGGCCACCTCCAGCTCTTACCAGATGCGGTGTTTCCACATGGTTTGGGCTGTGCTCCACTGGGATGCCATCACTTTTACAGATTTATGTAGCTTCCAGCACAAGTCACATTGTAGCTAAAACATCTTTCAGCTGTCAACATTTCCATCTGAGGTTAAGAAAATACAGATCTGTAATCCTTGAGTTCTGAGGGCTGCTAAGATGCTAAGGGGACTGGAACATCTCTCTTATGAGGACAGGCTGAGACACCTGGGACTGTTTAGCCTGGAGAAGAGAAGACTGAGAGGGGGTCTCATCCTTGCTTATAAATAGCGGAAGGGCGGGTGTGAAGAGGATGCAACCGAACTCTTTCCAGTGGTGCCCAGCAACAAGACAAGGGGCAATGGGCGTAAGCTGGGACACGGGAAGTGCCATATAAACATAAGAAAAAATTTCTTTGCTGTGAGGGTGACAGAGCCCTGGCACAGGCTGCCCAGAGAGGCGTGGAGTTTCCTTCTCTGGAGATATTCAAAACCCACCTGGACATGTTCCTGTGCAACCTGCTCTGGGTGACCCTGCTCTAGCAGGGGTTGGACTAGATGGTCTCCAGAGGTCCCTTCCAACCCCTGCCCTTCTGCGATTCTGTGATTCTGCTCCCGCCACCTTGGTTCTGGTATGCTGACCTGGCCTGAAGATACCAGCAATGACAAGAGATATTATTATTTTGGTGCATTTGTTCCCTCAAAGCATAATTAAGCTACAAATTTTGCACATAGACATGTACTAACAGGGGCTGGGCCTGTTGAAATTTCTCCCTTGATCAACTTAAATTCCATGTAGAGTTACAATCGGGGAAACAGGTTCACGTACATGCACAGAACATCTGCTTGATAGTGAAGAATTTTAAAACCTGTCCATGAAACTCTGTAGCATTGGATGAAGCCAGAAGGATTGTTACTGAATCTGCCCAAAATTCCTACTGCTGAAAAAGAGCGAGATGATTGAATAAAGGGCAAGATTTTCCAGTTTGGCTGTCAGCAATTATGAGGAACGGGAGATAACGAGTAAGAAACTAATGGCATTATTTTAGGGCCAGAGCTAAAAAAAAAAAAAAAAAATGGTGCATGGTTCATCACAGGGCTAATACTGTGTAATGATTGATGATTCGCTAATCAGAGCCCACATAGGAACAGGCTGTAAATTAAATGATGGAATATTTCATAAATGGCTAGGAAATGTACTGCAATGATCAAGAATTTACAGAGAAAGACTTTATGCCCCTTTTTAACAAGCTGCAGCTTTTCTAACAGGAATAATTACGGTTCTGACAATGTATTCATTTGAATGAAGGATTGAGTTTGACAATAAAAAATAGCCTGTAATCTACACGTCACATGCAGCTTTCTACTGACACACAACCGCATGGTCTAGTGCACCGGCATTCACAGCAAATTAGTCTCAGTTTTACTGTATTCTTTAACCACACCGAGTGGTACCTGGAGAAATAAAGTTCTTTTACTATGTTACTACTAGTTAAGTAGCTCTTACAGCTGAAGAGTTGGAGAATGATTTAGTGATAGGCGTAAAATCAATGTCTCACTGTGGTTAGAAGTTTGGTGGGTTTTTTTAAACTTAGTAGTAAAGAAAAAGGAGGAGGAGAAATCCATTTCCCTTTCCCTTTTTGAAATCCTCAGGTTGGCAAGCCAATTGGCAAGCCGATGGCTTCCTCTAGCAACTCACTGCAATTCCTTCCTGGAAAGTTTCCTCCTTTGTAGAAGCAAAGCTTCCCCCTTAGCTTTCCACAGAAGTGGAAAAGTGTATATTGAAAGTAAATTGCAGCATGCATTTGAGGAGATGAGTAGAATTATGGTCAGGAAACTGGACTAACATGAGCAAACATGCACCAATTTGGGCTAAACAAAGCATTTCTTGTGGTCACAGTCAGCTATATCCAGCACATGGGCAGATCAGCCGTGCAGTACACATAATGCCCCTGACACCTCTAGGAAACACAGGGTCTGTTGCAGCCTTCCAGAAAAACTGAGATGTCCATGAACTATTGAATTTATCTTGCCTTTGTTCCACATATCTACATATTCTCTTTGGGAAGTCCCAATGGCGGCAGCACTAATTCTTTCCAATGTTTGGTGTCACAGTGCAGCTGACCTCTTTCCTGAGGCGATCTGAGATGCTCTACAACTGCCAGTTCTCAGAGTTTCTGGACACAGTTTTTCACCAGCTTATTGGAAAACTGGACAGTGTTGTTATCCATCTCTTAAGCAATAGGTAAATAGAAAGGGATCTGCCTTTCTGAGATGGCTTGCTTGATCATACAGTCTACTAAAACACCATTTCTGAATTACTTAACCATTTTTGGGACTGGCCTAATTGTTTCAGATTCAGGGGGAGGTAATTCCAGCAATGACTACTTCTGGGCATTCAGAAACTGCTCTCCAAGAAGTCTGAGTGTGTGTTCAAGTTAGAGCAGCTCTTACCTTGGGGACAGTGGCATTTGTCCCAATGAGAAATTTATAAGCCTTGTTAATACCTTCCTTTGTCATTCTGTTTTAATAATGACTTGTAACAAGTTTCTTAGCTCTTAAAATGGACAGTGCTCTGGTCTGTTTGTGGTGGCATATCCAGCTCAGATTTTTCTGTAACACTGTGAAGAAGGTGCACGTTAGCATGTGGAGGACACAGCATTCACGAGAGCTGTGTTTCTTGGCTAACTTCTACACCAATGTGGTTAGGACAAAACCAGAAAATGTGTCTGTGCAGTAGCCATCAGTGAGGATTTCAGTGGCTCTCCCCAAGCTTGCAGGGATGTGCATATGACAACTCTGTGAAAAGGGGCGCAGAGCAGAATGACACAAGCTCCTGTCTGCTGACCCCTGATTTTGGTCAGGAAGCTTGTAGATTTTTACATAGGTATATAGGTATGTATAGGTATTTATGTAGGTATATATTTACAGTACAGCACTATGCTTCAGTGCTCTAAGGATTTTTTTTTAATATTATTTTGTGCAGTATTTTTCTCTTAAATCTCCTTTCTGTTATACATACACACTTGCATGCACATATCATTTTTTCTGTTGAGATGATACCCACTAGGATAAAAAGAATTAGAGCTGTCACTGGTCAGGATACACGTCCATTAAGTAGCAGCCCTTTTCATGTAGACTGGTTAAGGATGTCTTCTAGACCACACTCTTCTAACTTGAAGATATTCAGCAGTTCACGTGTGTCCCTCTGATGGGCAGTTTTTCCTTGAATGCTTGTTTTGGGCTTTTTCAGTATTACTGTATTCAGCATTGTACCATACACACACTCGCCAAATAATAAGTATGCCATAGAGTTAGGGAAATATATACCATTAATGTTCATGAAACAATCAAATGCCCTAATGATGGGCAGGACAGAAGCACACAACAAGGAACTTAATCATTAGGTTTTCATAGCAGGATTTGAGAAGCATGTGGTAAACAAAGGATGGGGCCACACGCTAAGCAGCAAGCAAAAAATAAAATAGCAACTAGCTGCTCATTAAATGGGAATTGTCCATTCTGTGCACTGGGTGAAACAAAGGGATAGTGGTTAAAGACAGCATGTGGCTGTAATTAAAGACTTTATATGGCATAGTCACACAAGGAGGCCAAGGTAACGTTGCACAGACGACCTTAGCTCAGGCTTTTCCTGCCTCGACAGTGTACGTCTTAGAATCACTACAATGCTCTTCTGATACAAGGTTGTATATGATGCTCTTAGTACATGTGGATCCCTCAGCGATATCCTAGCTGGAGTTTTCTGCTAGCAGTACTGCTAGGCTTGCGTGTTTGTCTGCTCACTCGTGGCTGAGTGCCTTACCTGGCTGGAGGATTAGGCTGCAAGCCGTAAGCACAAGTGGGTGGTGAAGAGATGAGAATGATATGTGACCCCCAGCACAGCATGTGCAAACGCGCGTGACAGGATGGGCAAACGCAATGAGAAAACAGCAACTCTGGCACCTGATGCAATTTACCTGTCTCTTACAGCCTAAGCAGTGGGTTTGTCAGCCACAGATTGACCCTCTTTGGTGCTGTATTTGGTACACAGATTGTCTGTGTTCATTATGGAACCTTCCAGGAGCCACTTTATGCAGTGAAAAAATGGCTAGCAATGGATAGTCCTAGCCAGGGGATGGTGCTTGCTGGCGAGTATTCAGTGGTGTGAGTTGGGGAGGAGCAGGAACATTTGGCAGTTTGTACATGCACATTGTGAACCACTTCATGAACTGTGCTTGGTCTCATCTTGGTCCTTCTGAAGCAAGGAGACAAAGTTCTTCAGTGCAGCTTACTGAGTTAACAAGCACCAGCTTCACTGTACTTTGAAGCCAAAATCCTGGCAGCATGTCAGAGTTAATGATGCAGAATCAATGTGCCACCAGCAGAACCATTCTCTAGAGCTGCAGCCAGGGAGCAGCTAGAAAAGAGCAGCTTAAGATCTACGTAAACTGCCCTGTTCAGTTCCTGGGAACCACCGTGGAATATGTTGTGGGAGCTGGCCTAATGTCACCACCAGTAACTGGTTTACTGATAGCATGCTGTTAGTGCAGGCAGATTCTTCTCTTCCAATCCTGCATTGTCCCCACTCTTTTGGGGGACTAGGAAACATTTTTTCCCCCTTTACCCTTTCAGACAGTGGTTCTCAAAATTTCTTTTCCTTGCAGATGTGGTGCCTGATGAGGGGACCACTGTGGAGGACTGGGCTGGTCGATGTGCCTGCTGTGTGTGTGGTGGATTACATGGCTGGGGAGATGCGATGCTGTAGCCAATTACCAAGTCATCTTTAAGGCTGAGGAAACTGATAGCAGGAGCACTCCCCATTGCTTCACTCTTTGCTTGTTTTTCTAGAGAACCCACATCACAGTGAGATGTTGTATTGCTTAACCTTCTCCCAGGAAAGTTTGATAAAAAAGTCAGCAATCTATTGGATTTGTCCTAGGACCATAAGGTGCTCCTGGGTGTGTGTGAAGCAAGCTAGATAGGCCTTTTGTGGGGAACATGAAAGCACAGTGGTGCAAAGTGCTTCTGTCCCCTATTAGCTCCCAGATGTAGCTAGCCGGGCATGGCTGCCCCACAAACACAGTTTACAACTACTGCAACCCAAAAATGTCCTCCAGCCCTGAAATCAGTGGTCTCAGTCATGTTGGTGGCAGTGCAGTGAGCTAAACAGAGCCAGAATGAAATCGGGGTAATCACCAGAACCTGTCCTAAAGACACTGAAAACAGGGAAATCTTTTCAATTACAGATTTGCACAAATAAAACAATCTTCTAACATTGAATCCAAGTAGGTACCTACTGTGCTTTTGACTTGCCATGAGTGTTTCACGCTCTCATCACGGTTTTGGGGCTTGAGGCAATTTGTGGGGTGTTGAGCCAACACTTTTCACACATATTCAGTTTATTTACACTGCAGCTTGTTTTGTATGTTGCCTACAAAATTATACTTCATAGAAGAAAAGCCTGGCAACACGAGGGAAATTGTTGTAAACAACCAGAGTGAGCGATCCAGCCTGTGTACAATAGACATGCTAGAACTCAAAATAGCACCAGAGGACAAAAAAACCCCAACCCTTAACAAACAATAAGAACATTGTTTGTTTTTAAGAAACACTGAGCATTGTTTTCAGTTTGTAGGTTAAGCCCAATTGCCAAAAAAGCCTTTGTCACTGCCTAAACCAAACTCAAGTTGGGAAGCATAGTCAATAATTATTTCACTTAAGAATGTACCACCAAAAACTGAGGAGTGGGAATGCAAGAAGTGAACAGTTGTTTGAAATGAAGAGCCTCATCCTCTCCTTGTCTTCTCTCTCTCTGTTTTTTTCCAGGTGTAGGAATAGCAGCTTTAATGAACAGCAATAGAAACTGAGTTTCTGAGAGAAACTGCATTTGTAACGGGGAACTTTTGGCAGCTGTCCCCCTTCCCTCTCTTTCTGAGATCCTTAACACATGCCAAAGCTTTCCTCTTAACACTTGCCAGGGCTATTGAACACTGAAGTCAATGTTTCGAACTTAAAACTTCCTAGAACTCCGAGACATCTGTATGGAGGGTGCTTGCTGCCCTGCCTATCTGCCAGAACCCAAGACTGAAATTTTAATCATAGATTCCGCTTTTGAATCTCAGAAATGAAATTAATCCTGATTGTGTTCTGTCTCTTATTCTTTTCTCTCCCCTCCTGACTCTTCCACTCCATCAGGCACAAACAATAAGAGTTTCTTGTACCCTGCAGTACCCACCTTCTTCCCATTAGGAACAGAAGACTTGGCAGTCTCCCTGGATGGCCATGCTGGTCCAAAATTGTCTCTGGGATGCATGCTTTCTTCTGTGCTCAGTGGAGTGAGGGGTACATCCCTTGCAGCACAAATATTGCTCACAATAAAATGGGCAGGACCAGAAGCTGTTCACTAGTGGTTGTTCCATTAAGTGGATGTATGTTGTATAAACAGTAAGTACATTAAAGCAGTCCAAGACCATGGACTCTGGGGACTGCCTCTCTTCTCATCCTTTTGCTACAGAATCTGTTAATCAGGTACAAAAATGGGTTAGGAAATTATTGGCAGCTTAATGATAAGCCTTTTATTTCTGCCCCAACATGGAGTGCAATTCATGAATTAAACAGCCAAGGTACCTTTCTAGTGCATGAGGAAAGCTACATGGGGGCCCCAAAACCTACATAACAAGGAGGATACCATCCTCAGGAGTCCATTGAGAAGAGCAGCTGAAGTTCCCGCCCCGTGGAGACCACTGACGGATTCTGAGACAATCAGGCTAAAGGCTTTCATCTGTTTAGGAAAGACAGAACACTTCTACAGTATGGTGAGGAAAGGCAATCACGCAACAGCAGTTACAGGTCAGGTTAGGCCTTTGGTGTCAAATCTACAAGCTGGATGTAGTACACATGGCCCTGTTTCAACAAGAGGGGTGAAGCATTCCCTCATGTCAGATTACACAGTGCTTGGAGATATCTTCTGGAGGAACGGAGGTGGGTTTAAAGCCCCTTTGCCTGGGAATAGAGCACATCACAATGCCTAGCATTTAGCCAGAAAATGCCTTGCCTTCTCTAAACATGACGGTGGCTGTTTGGTTTTATGCTGAACTCCATTGCATTGAGTTGCATTAGGTGTGATCATAGTGTGCCTGCTGGGTCAGTGCTCTCAGAATAGGACCTGGCTAGGTTCTGGATCCCAATGGCACCAACAGAATCAAGTCAGGCACCTAATTACTTAAATTAGGTTGCTGCTGAGATGGTCTGTTTGGTGTGCAAGCAGGTGCTCAGAGGACTTGTAGGTCATGCAGGGGAGCACATAGTGAATTTATGTATTTCTAGGTCTAACTAACCAGCCGATAAAGAGCAGAAGGTCTGGATTGCACTTCCAGATTTTGGGCAATTTTTGATTTCAAAGTCATTCCATCATTCTAGCCCCAAGCCTAAATTGGCTGAAGTCTACCAAACCAGATCTCTCAAGCCAAAAACAGGAGCTGCTAGGTAGCAGTCCCCCTCAGTGAATGTGTACCTAAAAAAAAAAAAAAAATCTCAAGCAGATG
>KL264045.1:12404-39430 GCA_000699545.1 Podiceps cristatus
AAATCTGTCTGAGGAAAATTCCTGTAGTTCATTCACCTACCTCAACTTTATAGTGTTACCTACAGACATATCACAGGCATGTGGTAATCAGCATCTTTCAGTCATGTACCAGACCTTTAAGCGTTACCTAGGCTGTAAAATCTGGAGGGAAAGAAATCTCAGATTTACAAATACCTTCACATACTTCATACCATTTCTTGCTATTTTTATGCTTAAAACTCACTAAGTTCATTCACCTACCTCAACTTTATAGTGTTACCTACAGACATATCACAGGCATGTGGTAATCAGCATCTTTCAGTCATGTACCAGACCTTTAAGCGTTACCTAGGCTGTAAAATCTGGAGGGAAAGAAATCTCAGATTTACAAATACCTTCACATACTTCATACCATTTCTTGCTATTTTTATGCTTAAAACTCACTATGACAGTTTCTGTGGGGAAAAACCTCATCAGGCAAATAATGACAAAGTCATTGAAAATAATGTCACAGTACTACTTTTCCACAAGAATCCCCTTATTTTGTGAATGAGCTGGCTGGATGGGAAAGAGGAAATAGTCAAATGGGATAAGGCTCTGGAGAAAAGAGGAGTAGAGGAAAGCTGATTGATATTCAAGCCTCACCTCCTCCAAGGTCAAGAGTGGTCCATCCTAAGGAGCAGAAAGTCAGGCAAAAATGCCAGGAGACCTGCATGGATGAAGAAGGAGCTCCTGGCAAAACTCATACACAAAAAGGAAGCATATAGAAGGTGGAAGCAGGGACAAGTAACCTGTGAGGAATATAGAGACACTGTCCAAGCATGGACAGTGGAGACACAGGAAAGCCAAAGACCAACTGGAATTAAATCTGGTGAGGGATGTCAATGGCAGTAAGAAGGGCTTCTGTTAATTATATCAGTAGCAAAAGGAAGACTAGGGAAAAGGTGGGCCCGGTGCTGAACGTGGCAGGGGCCCTGGTGACACAGGACATGGAAAAGACTGAGGTACTGAGTGCCGCCTTCAGTCTCTACCAGTAACACCAGCCTTCAGCAGTCCAAGGACCTGGAGACAGAGGGAAAGTTCAGAGCAAGGAAGACATAGCCTTGGTGGAAGTGGATCAGGTTACAGAATATGGGAGCAAACCGATTGTATGTGAATCCATGCGCCCCAACAAGATGCACCTAAAAGTGCTGAGGGAGCTGGCTGATGTCATTGCAAGGGCCACTTGATTATTTTTGAGTGATCATGGTGACTTGGAGAGGTGCATGAAGAGTGGGGGAAAGCATATGTCACTTCTATCTTCAAAACTTACCCAGCTGAGTACCCAGGGAACCACAGGCTGATCAGCCTCACCTTGATCCCTGGGAAAGTGATGGAGCAGTTAATCCTGTAAATGTGTTCCAAGCACATGAAGGACAGGAAAGTGGTTGGGAGTAGTTTGCAGATGACACAAAACTGGGAGGAATGTCAGGTACATGAGAGAGTCATACTGCCACCCAGAGAGACAGGTTGGAGACATGAGCCAACAGGAACCTCATGAAGTTCACCAAGGGGAAATACGAAGTCTGGCTCCTAGGAAGGAACAACCTCAGGCACTAGTATGTGGTGGGGACTGACCAGCTGGAAAGCAGCTTTGCAGAAAAGGCGCAGGGGTCCTGGTGGACACCAAATTGCACGTGAGCCAGAAACTTGCCCTTGCAAAGAATGTGAATGGTAGCCTGGGCTGCATTGGACAAGTATTGCCAGCAGGTCAAGGGAGGTGGTCCTTCCCCTCTGCTCAGCACTGGTGAGGCCACATCTGGAGCGATGGGTCCTGTACAGGAGACACATGGACACACTGAGAAAGAGTCGAACGAAGTTCCACAAAGGTGATGAAGACACCTTAGTATCTGTCCTGTAAGGGAAAGTTGAGACAGCTGGGGCTGTTCAGCCTGGAGAAGGCTAAGGTGGGGGTGTGTGTCTTATGGATGCCTATAAGTAGGGAAGATGCAAAAAAGACACAATCAGACTCTTTTCAGTGGTGCCCAGTGACAGGATGAGAGGCAGTGGGTGCACACTGAAACACAGGAGGTTCCCTCTCAACATCAGGAAACCTTTTTTTTCACTGTAAGAATAATTGAGCACTGGCACAAATTGCCCAGGAAGGTTGTAGAGTCTCCATCCTTGGAGCTATTCAAAAGCTGCACGTGGTCCTGGACAGCCAGCTCTGGATGTCCTGCTTGAGCAGGAGGCTGGGGCAGGATGGCCCCCAGAGGTGCCTTCCAACCTCAACCATTCTGTGATTGCACTGTGGAAAGAGTTGAGCTTATATGAACAACTGGAAATCTAGCATTTCCTCATGTTTTGAGCACTTGCATTTGTGACTAGAATTTTAATGTAGGCCCTTTTCCTATAACTTCCTAGGTATCCTAAAGATAAGGTTCTGATAACTCTGCTGGCTCTACTGCTGGGTTGCAAGACTCATTATACTACTTGGAGCAGCAGCTGTTTGTTCCCTTCATAGCCCATCCAGACTTCATTTTGCCCAGATCCTTTTTCCTTTGTACTTTGCTGCTGAAAATAAGCTGCTGGAAAGAGAAAGAAAAAAAAAAAAAAAAAAAGAAAAAAAAAAAAAGGAAAGAGTGTTAGCCTTTGAGTATCTGCTGGAGAAAGCTTGGTTCTCTGCTGTTTGACTTGAGGCTTTAGAAAGTTAGAGTCAGTTGTGGTTTTGGTTTTTGTGTTTTGTTTGGGTTTTTTGGGGTTTGTTTTTCTTTGTTGGTTTTTTTTTTTTTTCCCTCCCCAGGCTCCCATCATTTCCCAGAAAAATTAAAGATGGAAAACAAGGACATTTAGGATAATCTGGATTTTGTAGCTCAACCATACTTTACAGAATTTTATGGGACAAAGGAAAACCACAAAGCTAGCCTTAGAGTTTTGTCCTTGCCAGATTTCAAAGATTAACTACATAAATGTGAAGCATGTATGTGCTTCTCAAAACATGTCACAAAAACTATTACATAAAAGAAATTGTCCAGCTGTCTAAATACACAGATTGCTACCAGATCTTCCTTAATTTTTTTTCATCTTGTGGCAAACTGTAATCTTTAATTATAATGATCCTTGTTATTATTATATTATCCTAATAATACTTAATTACATTAACTGATGATGGGATTTACATTCTGTTTCAGTCTTGTGGTTTCAGCCAGGACGGAGCTAGTTTTGTCTTCACTAGCTCCTGTGTTTTGGATTTAGTATGTGAAAAATAGTGACAGTAGGCTGCTGTTGTTTGTTGCTGCTAAACTATCGAGGACATTTTGCAGTTTCCCAGGTTTTGCTGATGTGCAGGTGCAAACACCTGGGAAGGGCACAGCCAGAAGAGTTGATCCAAACTGGCCAAAGAGAGTATTCCATGCCATAGACGGCATGGCCGGTATAAGTGAGGGTTGGCCGTGGTCCCCTCGTTCTGCTTCCTTGTTTGGTTCATTTTCTGTTCATGTCCCTTTTTTTTTTTTTCATTCGGGCCTGTTTGTTTGTTCGGCAGTTTGTTCCCTCACGCTCTCTCTGGCACTTGCTGTTCTGGGATGGCTGTGGAGGAATATCCCTGCTCCCTGCCTGCTGCTCGGGACGGAATGTATTGGTCATTGTGTGGTGAGAAATTGTGCATCCCCTCGTTCTATATATTCTATTATCCTTGCATATTATTGTTATAATTAATATATTTTTTCTTTTTCTTTGCTGTCTTGGTAGAGTGTTTTTATCTCAACCTGCGAGCTCTCTCTCCCCAATTCTCCTCCTCACCCCACTGGGGGAGGGGGGATGAGTGAGCAAGCAGCTGCGTGGTCTGGTTACCATTCAGGGTTAAACCACAGCATTCAGTCACATCTGTAAATGCACAGCTCTTGACTACTTTGGTCAGTAAGCTCTTCAGCAGGGACTATTCCAGAAGTGTCTATCATGGCTCTAATACGCTTTCTAGTACCACGACACACACAGGACCCGGGGTTTCTGCCTGAACTGGCAGTTCTCTGGTCTTGCCTATCAGTCCTTCCACAAAGCCTGCACAGAAATTCCAGTTGTGTGAGTTATATTAAGGGTCAATCTCATTTGTGTAATAACCAACTGAGAAGAAGTAGTGATAAAGTATCTCATCAGCTAGAGTGCTAGGAAGAACAGCCATTCATGAAAGATCATGTCACAGCAATTTTGGGCTTTTGAAACAGATCTGTCAGATACATTTTCTACCAAGTAATGTCAAGCCACTCTTTAGCTCCAGTGCTTTCTAGTTCAATATAATGCTGTGCTCCATGAACACGGGTGAACTGTGAGTCTTTGAGTGAGTATGTACCCAATTAAAAGTAAATTGAGTGTCACACTTCACAGGGAATAATTCTATTTTAAACACCAGGTGTCACTGCGGTATACTCCCAATTGCATACCAAGCTCCCGTTAGATGAAAGCTTTACTTTCAAGTGATGTCAAAGATCAGTGGAGAACAAAGATGCCTGTGCTTTCTCTTCCCGAGTGTGTGCATGCAGCTACATGATTATCCAGAATCTGGGCAAATTGAACAATATTTCAACCAGCCACATTTATAGTTCTGTGTGGCTGGCCTCAAGCCTGAAGCTAGCCAGTGTAATAGAACTATTTTATGGCTGATAGCAACTGTTTGGAATGAAGAATGAAAAAAACCCAGTATCATCTGTGATACAGTTCTCTTGATAATAATAATGTATGCATTTTTTTTTCAGAAGAACAGCTCCTATTGGGTAATATTCAGCAGTTACTTCGTAAAAAATTTATATCAAATTACGTATTTTGCAGCTTCTTGGTTGATGAACAAATGTTCAGTAAAAAGTGATCATTTTTTAAACTATCAGATCCTGAATGATTTTTCACATTAAATTTTCTTTATTTTTGCAAGTCCCCTATTTGACCTATAGCCTTCTGTCTTTGAGTATTAAAAGATACTTACTCAGATTAAACATTAAAAAGCCATCACCTTGACAGTGAACAGTTACCATTAATCTGTGCCAGTCTAATTTTTCAGCTTCCAGTTCAGCATAACTAATCCGTGTCTGCACTGAGAATTTTCCAGGAACCTGTTCATCAGTAACTACTTGGTATTAGATGTGTAAAGTTGCTCCTCGCTTATCTGTAATTAAAGATAATGAGGGGGAAGGTGCAACTCATGGAGAATGCAAGCCCCAGCAGGTGAGGTAGCATTTCAGCCTCATGCTGTAGTGTACAAAGAAGCCTTGCTCCAGTGGCATGCTTAAACATTTCCTTCTTTAGACTTGCATGCAGAATCTGTTATGTATTCAGCTGTGGTCCTAATTCAGCTGCCTCTGCAACATTTCAGGATGTTGTCGAAGTATTTCTACACAAATTAGAGTCTTGCCATTAACAGAGCAGTGCAGCAAATGGCTGGGGAACATTACCTGGAGAGCATCTTTCGCAAAGAAAAAGGAATCAAATACCATGGCAATTTCAGAAGATAATCCATAAGACTTGTAATTGCAGCCCTTTAAAAATGCTGAAAGGTGCACAACTTTCAAAGGCTCAAATCTAATATTCTTACCTGCATTAAAGAGCATAGTGCTGCTACATTCATGGGAGTTTCTGCTTTAGTCTAGAGACAACTTAAAATTGGTGCTGTTGTGTGTATGCTTGTATCTTGACAGGATTGTGGCTTTGGGAGGAGTAAGGTGCTATATAACACAAAGAAGATTTAATAGTTCTTGTCAGATAATGAAATCAGCACAAAATACCCAGAACAAACAAAATTCTATCAAATTAATGCAGATTTTGGGATCTGCAGGAGGAAGTGACTACAAGGACTGAATGAAGTATTTGTTAAGAAAACAACAAAACTAGGTACAGGTTAAAAACCAAAACAAAACAGATCAAAAGACAAAGCTTATTTATTGTGTTTTGAATGGCTATTGAATTTATATATGGATTTCAATCCGATGAACTTTGCCAGGATTTTTGAATTAAACTAATTTCATTGCAATGTAACATGTTTCCCATTTGACATAATTTACATGGATTTCTAATAAATTCAAAAGTTACTTGCAAATATATTAACCAGAGAAAATGTCAGAGCTTCTTTTAAAAGCTTTCAGAGAATACAGTACAGAATCTTAAGATTTTTTTTCTGCATATAAACAATATTAGGATACTACCGTATATAAATAAAACTTGTATTTTATATTATTGACCTATGTTCTTTTAGGTAACTGCCTCATATGTTTATGTAGCTTTTCCCCCCCCCGAAATATTTACATAAAACTTGTCTACATTTACAGTAAATAACAGTAATTACCTGCTGTGCTTTCAGCAGCCAAAAGCTGAATTGGCTAGAACCATCAGATGAAGATTCTTGGAATAATGGTATGACTAAATTGCATCAACTCGTGTATACTATTACAAAATGTTGAGAGGAATTTTATGGCATTTATCAATTTACAAAATGTAACTTAGTGTTGGATCTGAACTGCTCTACCAGTAGGATAAGCCCTGCAATTACAGTCAAGCTACAATTTATGGAACATACATTCTGCAAAACTACAGTATTTCAGTGTCTGCAGTGGTGTTAATAAAACTACATTGATTTCAAAAAAGTAGTAAACCAAATAACCCATCATGTAGCAAACAAGCCTCAGCTAGTGCCATCTCAGAAGTCTGCATGCAGTGACTCTCGGTTTATATAGTAGACATTTCTTCAAACTGCTTTCACTGCCTACAGATCTGAACTACACAGTATATTTAACTGTATCCATGCTACCATAGCCAGAGACCGTTCTAATCCTCTCTCTTCAGAAGCTCTTACTGGTTTGAGGATGTTTTGAAGTTCTGCGTCAGTGACCAGAGAATCAAATGGTTGTTCAGAAAACAGTTTGTTGCTAGAACATTTTGTAAAATAACGTTGCTAGAAAACCATTCTATAAAAAAAAAAAACACCACCACCAAAATGGATAAAATAAATGAAAGTGTCTGTAATTACAAATATTTATCCACTATGTTCTAAGTATGCGGTGTTCCATATATAAAGCAATTTTATGCTGAAGCTCCTATAGCACCCAAAGTGACTTAGCGAGGCATGATTTAATAATAGTTATTGGAGATGATTATTCATATACCAGACTATATTTTGTTGTTCCTATGGAAGTCATATCAATCACTAACATAAAGAAAATACATTTCACTGAAAATACAAATAAAAATACCTAGCACCAAACCAAACTTCTTCTAAACTCTGTCTTAGGGTTCAATCCTGCACCCTTGTCTCATGCAAATAATTCTACTTAAAGTAACCCAGTTGTTTGTTTTTTTTTTTTTTTTTGGCTAAAAACCATCTGTGCAAATCCAGATCTGCACATGGTACTTACATTAGTGCATCTACATTTGTCCATTTGGGGTTTATGATAGAACAAACCCATATATTTAGAATTTATTTTCATTTAATTCCAGTTGATAGGGAGGCTTGATAAAAGATGAGCAAACTGGATCATGGTGGGCAAAGAGGACTTTGCCCCTGCCTCTTTGGGTATAGGGAATACTGAGAAGAATAAACAATTCCATTTTTCCACAACCTGTGCCTTAACTGTAACCTCTTCTACTGTAAAAATCTTTCTGAACAGGTAGTCTGCGACATGGGTGAAGTGCAAACGAAACTTAGCTATTGTTCCTTTTACTTCTCTCCTCCTAGCTGCTGCAGTAGGCTATACCTGTCTTCCCCTGATAGTAAATACTCCTTTCTGGGTTTGCAGGTAGGCAAACTTAGGACGCTTAGCTAAGTTATTGTAGCTAAGCAGGTGGGCAAACTTAGCACGCTATGCAAAGCTTAGCACGCTTTTATCTAGGAAAACTAGTCAGACCGAGGAGAAGCAGCTCACATACTCCTTAAGTTAAAGGGGTCAGGACTGTGAAGCAAAGGGCCATTCCTAAGTAGTCATCACCACAGAGCAGAGACAGGCCCTGCTGGAAACCATGACAGTGGTACGTGTGGGAACTCGGGAGCCACCAGAGTGATCCAGATGCTCATTCAGACTCCAAAATAGCTGCGCAGACCTGTCTACCAATAGGATGTTCTGAGGAGGTTGGTTATGTGACTGTTCTCAAATAGCCTCAGAGATAAACACCAAATTCCAGTATCCTCAGGCATGTGAGAAAGAAGGTTCTTGTGCTCTTAGGGTTTTTTTTTTCTTTTACTAATACATTTAAACATTGTACCAGTTCACCTCTTATGTACATATATTTCCATGTCAAGTGAGTGCTTGCAAGCTACAAAACTTCTTGCCTTGAAATAAAGTGAAGCTCCCACTGAAGTCTGCAAGACAGGATGTGATTTCCCCAAAACATCTGACTTACATCCAGGCTCCTAAATCTCACAGGCACATGAAAAAGGTCCCATTCAGAAGTGTTAGGTGATGCAGTTTCTGTGCCCTCTGGTCAGTTGCCATGTTTCATCAACAAAAAAGATACTGAGATGGTAACAGCTGAACATGGCAGGGAGGAGCAGTTCTGTAAATAAGAAGGTAGTCCAAAACCTATGCTGAAAGTTAAAATATGACAGTCTCTTCACAGACATTAGGAAATCAAAACATCAGCTTTTTTTTTTTTTCTTTTTTTAAGTAGTAAGATTTGTTTAACACCCCCCCCATTTTACAAGATTAAAATGACAAGATAAAAATGACAATTAACATGGTCTTGTAGTGAATGGGAGGCATTCTGAAATCTCACATGAAGCATTTTGAAGCCAAATGATACTTACATACTTTGTAAATCATCTCAGATTGTTGCATTATCATAAACTATAAGAAATAACATAGCTGCCCTCTAAACTGAACAAAGAATCTAATTTTGTATTTTCTGTAACAAACATAACGCTAGTTAAAATTAGACAATAAATTTGCAGAGACAGAAAACTCATCAGACTGTGCTATTATAACAATAAGTGAACATCACAAATGAAAGCCAATATTTAGGAATGTGTATGGCAAGAGAGTACTACATACAGTAGACAAGTTGCTGTGCAGTGACAGTGAACATCTTTACCTTTACAGAACATCTTTATTTTTAGGCACTTTGCTATCATGTTTGTCATGACTGTCCTTCTGACCAGTTTGAAACTGAAGACCTCCAGAAACAAAACCTCACAGTTGGAAAAAACAGAACTCTTTATGTTTCATGTTATCTATGGACTGGGCACAGGCCAAGGGGTACATAATACAAAGATAATCCATGAGTTTGCTATGGAAATTTGGGTGCTGGGATTAGCTATGTGAGCAGGTCAGACCAAGCACAGCATTAAATTGTTCTAGTGATTCTGCTTACAAAACCTGAGCTGGATCATTTAGAGTTATCTTAACTATATCTACATTGTGTAGACACTCTTGCTGACCTTTGCCTTACATGAAAAATAAGTTCTATCAATTAATCAATGGAAACCTTGTATTGCAAATAAGCTTTCATCTTTCTGTTGTCCACAGGAAAAGAACAATATATGTGATACCCTAATGCACTCCTGGAAAATTACCAGATAGGCAATTAATTTTTTTAATACTTCTGTTGTTAATACTTTTTGTAAGCCTTGGATCTTTCATACTGAACCAACCAAAGGGGGTTCTCTCTCCTTGGCGAAAGGGAACCCTGTGTTTTAATCTCTGTGATGTTCCATCCATAGCATTTATCTTTAGCATAATCCCCAACATATACTAGACATAAGGAAGACATTTTTTACAATGAGGGTGCTGAAGCACTGGAAGAGGTTGCCCAGAGAGGTGGTAGAAGCCCCATCCCTGGAAACATTCAAGGTCAGGCAGGACGGGGCTTTGAGCAACCTGATCTAGTTGAAGATGTCCCTGCTCATGGCAGGGGGGGTTGGACTAGATGGCCTTGAAAAGTCCCTTCCAACCCAAAATATTCTATGATTCTATGTTTCTAGCTAGCAAGGGATATAAAAATACTTGTTTTTTAGGTTTTTTTTGGTTTTTTTTTTTTTTTTTTTTTTAGGCTGAGATCTGCTCTGGCAATGTCTTCAGCCATGGCCATCCCAAAAGAGATGCTACAAATCAATGTCAGCACCAGGATATGAAATCATCTTAATAGCAATTATGCTCCCAGGAAGAGACCTGCCCTTGAAATTCTTCAGCACATCACCACAGGAGCATCTGTCAGGCTGAGCATCTTTCTGCATTCTCCTGTTTTGCAGTAGACTACACACACGAAGTTACCTGTGAGGCACATCATGGCCTTACTCAGGCATGTTCCAACCTAAATAAATAACACTCATCTGAAATAACTGGTAATTTGCCTAAGAGCAAAAATTCCTCATTGGAGCGTGGCCCAAATTGAAATGTTTGTTGCAGAAACAGACTTCTTACAGTCATACTGCAAACAAATGTATATGCACAATAGGAGAGAGAGAAGAGTCCTTGAGCTGGGCTCTATGTTTCCAATCCCACACTGCACAGATGAGAGTCATGTCTCTAACTGCTTTCCAGCCAAGGCACTTGGCCTGAATGGCTGCTTTTCAACACCTGTGGCCAAGCCAGGCTTGTTACCAGTGATGACTCCATTCTGACTGTGTGTGGGATGAACAAGAGACAGGGCAGCACTGTCAGCCTTTTGTAGTCAGAGTAACATAGTTAACGCTAAATTCTGGGAAATAGGCAATAATACTAGAGAGAGCAGTCTGTGTCACAACTTTACACGTCAGCTTTCAGAAAGCACATTGAAACCATTTATCCAGCATCTTATAAAAGCACCATTGAAAGGGTGAATAGAGAGCACCGCGTATACAGAATCGTGATCAAGACAGCAGACAGGAGCTGGTCAGGGAGCTATGGAGATGCACGCAGCCCAGAAGAATCCCTGCAGGATGGATTCCCTGAAGGCACAATAGACGAGAGCTTAGAGAACAAGGCAGCTGGCCCTCAGCCAGTTGCTGCTGTGGGGATGGTCCAGCTCTGGGTGACTCATGAATACGAATCCCTGCACCTACTCATCCCCCACCCCGTGAATCCTGCTACATGTAAGTAAGCCTGCAATTGATATTAATACAAAGACCAAAGCAACTAATTGTTCACAGTTGACATAGACGAAGACCATCACCTCCCTGAATGCTCACTGTTGAAAAACTTAGGTTCTTCAAAGAAGATTGATAATTCTTATTGCAAAGCTTAGTCATCATAGCTACATTACTGGGCTTTTTAAGGGATGTTTTTGGGAGACTATTGCTATTGTAGGGCTCATTGAGGTCCAATGTATTTTATGTGTCTCTATAAAGCTGTTTCGAACTTAGACAAAGTGGGGGTTGTCTTTTTGTAGTTTTATATTAAACACACACAGTATGGAAAAGAGTATGGAAGTACTAACTGCTTAGTAAAAAAGGCACTCTAACTGATCTGTGGTAATTAAGTACCTGCCTGTGCTACAAATATCTGTACATAGTCTATTTCTCTCCGTGACTGAGAAAGCAATGCTGTGCCATAGCAGGAAGAGGCAACTGGTTTAGGTACGTGGTGAGAAATGGTTTAGGTATGTGGTTAGAACAACTCCCAAAGAAGAGACAGATTCATGGAAAAGACATCCAAACTGCATTTCCTATTTCTACCAGTTCCCAGAAGGAAATCAGAAAAGACCTTGACGCTAGTGTAGTTTTACACACATTACAGCTTGGCTTTACTATGGCAACTTGATGTGAGATCTTATTAATGGTTGTGCCAAAAAAATAGAATCAAAGAAATAGACTGTGAAGCTTCCCCAGAAAAGATCACCAGGTAACAAATACTTCAGTTTGGATGTTGACAGGGAATATGGTGAAAAGGAATATGGTGAAAGAGAAAAAATCGTAATGAAGAGTCAAGCAGAACAGACTCTCTTTTCTTTACAATCAGATTGATCTACTTGGGGATTACTGTTGGAAAAATCTTTCCGTCCAATATATTAGTGAAAAGGAAGCATTGCCAACAGCCATAAAAGAACTGATCTTACTTCTGGAAGGAGGGAATTAAAACAGAAGCTTGAGTCTTTGTCAAGAGATGTAATTATTCACTTAAGAACCTTGGACTGATTTCTAGAACATTTTTCTTTAGCCTTAGACTATACAATGGAGATTGTAGGGGAGTTATGGACTCCTTTATGCGTCCTTGTTCAGGAGGGCTATTCCTATTTGCAGCTCCCGAGAGTACAACATGAGGGGATCTCAGCAGCTGAGGGCAGATACACACGTTACAAGCAGCAATCGAGAATCTGAGCTCCTTCCCCACCAGGCTGAGGGTCTGGTGAACGCTGAAAAGGATGTGACCAGCCTGAGAGTCATCTAAATGGGGAGGAATGTACCAGCTCCCAGCACGAGGCTGTATGAGGCAGGTTAAAAATAGAAACAAAAAAGGGAGGGGAAGAAATTTAACTGTGGAAAATGGAAGTCTGGGGGTCTCAAGAAGCAGCTGTCAGAATGAGGGAAAGGAAGGAAGGAAGGAAGGAAGGAAGGAAGGAAGGAAGGAAGGAAGGAAGGAAGGCGCTGAGTCTCACATCCCTTCCTCCCAGCCAACACTTGATTCTGCTCTGAAAGACAGCAAAGAGCGACCAGGCAGCCTTCCTCCTTCCTTTGACTTGCTGATCTTGATGAGGACACTTCTACAGTGATGTTTGATTTTCTTCTTTTGCACCGTAACATTTTATAATCAAGAGTTCAGTGTTATTCTTCACCATCATTAACTGGCATTATCTTTTATCTTTAAACAGGTCTTGAAATTGCATTTGGTGAACCTGACAAACCTCATGTTGCTACTGTTTCTCCAAAAGCAGTCATCCATGTAATGAGCAAGACAATCCTTAAGGGGTAACTACATCTTGAGATGTTTTTGAGAATTTCAGGTGTTGGGGTATATCTGACACTAAGTTGCAGGAATCAGACTGAGGACTACATATGTAAACCCATACCCCTGAGCAAGGAACAGACAGCAAACACATAGTTAAAGATTTCAGAAACTCTCCAGACTTAGCACAAAAGATCTTCTGAAACATGGTGCATCTTATCTTTGGCCTTAAACAGTGTGAAGTAGAAGGAGAGAACAGTCAAAGGCGAACTTCATGAATTCACATTCAAGGGAACAGAAACTTTTTTTTTGAAGGAAAAAACTCCAGAAAGGAAGAGCAAAGTCAGCTTTATAAAGCACTGCAATGAAGTGGCAGCAAAGGGTTTGCTGCAGCTGTGGAAGCATGGCAGCATGGTCAAGAACACGATGGATGTAGACTGATCTGAACGGCTTTTCCTTGAAAGAAGAGAGGCGTAGTTCAAGCATACTGCTCTGTCGCATGAGGTCAGGATCCATGAAGTCTGAATCACCCTGCGGGTAGAGTTTGCCTGCACACTTGCACTGCTCCTCAGAGTTGTACTACTTACAGGCAAAGCCCATAAATCAGTACTCTTCTTTCAGTTATGAAGTCATTTTTAATAAACATCTAACCAGATCTGTGTTTGCGCTTTAGAATGCCAAGTAACATTGAGCGCTGGCCAGTCATCTGAGAAGGGCTCAATCCGATATATCAAAACCCAGTACCAACTGAACTGAAACGAAATCTCTTCTAGGCTACTACGGAATAAGCCAACCTCAGTTTATGTACAGGTTATTTCAAATTGAAAATAAACTACTCTTCAATCACATGCCAAATATTACATATGTGATTGTTATTTGAATGCTACCAAGTTTGGACCATAATTCATATGTATGTCCAAATTACATGTATATGCTTACATGCATGGGGATATATGCACATGTGTACACATAAACGTATACAAATGCATATCACACAATGCTAGTTCTCTACTGTTGGACTATGCTTGTACTATTGTACTATTCTTGAAGAAAACAAAAGCATCAGCCCAGTACCTACTTATTTAATCTAAGCACCATACTTTGTTTTTAACAGTAACAGAGTAACTTGGTATCTTTGAAAGACAGTGGGTTTCAAACTGCTTGTCAGACGCCCAAGAAGTTCTTTGTCACCTCCGTGCTCCTTTTAGCAGAGGAACAAGGATGAGCAGTGGCTACCTCAGACTAAATCCCACTGTCTCTTCTGCCTCCTTTTTGTCCTTTGGCAGTGTTCTTTTAAATAGGCTCCATTATTTTGATCTTAAAAACAGCAAGACATGTTCCGCATCCCTGCTCGAGAAGACTAAAAAAAAAGACAAAACCAATTGTTCATTTACATACTTGTGAAATAGGAATGAAAAAAAAAAAAAAGGAAAACCAAATAAAGCCAAAGAACGGGATTCCTCCTGTTACATAATAAAAATATATCATCCAGTCAACACAGTACATAAATTTTCCTGTATAATAAACTAGACAAAGATATTACAATATTTTGAGTCTTAGAAAAGGGCAAAATTCTTCAAAAAATGACTCAACAGTACTAAGGTTAGACTAAACATGCCAATGCATTCTTTTGCACAACTTTTTGCAACATGACAATTGTCTGGTGTGTGTGCATGTAGGTATATGTGTGCACACAAGGGGAATGGAACAAGAACGCTAAGGGTGTCACTTGTCATTTTAAAGCAGTATTTCACAAATAATGAAACAAAACCCATACAAATACCATTACACATCTCAAATATCGCAAGTCACATTCTACAGCCCTTGACATTATAAAAGAAGAAAAAGCCAACAGAATTTATTCAAGTACATTTAGAGTAGGTCCCTTGTTAAATGAAGTACTGTCGTTTGCACTTTAGTTGCAACGAATGTGGACAGAGCTCCCCAAAAGACACAGAAGGGAACGCACCTCCTCCAGCCCTGCAAAGTAAGTCTGAGTTGAGGTACGATGATCCGTGATTTGCTCAGTGTTGTGGGTGTCCAAACCTGAATGAAAAATGATGCTTGAAAAACACTTTGAAGCAAATGATGTAAAATAATCATTTAAAATGAAAAGCTAGCTTTGTGTAAAGGCAGTCTTTTTGGTATGTAATCCTATTGGGACAACAAGCATGGCACTTCTTCCCAAATTCTGGTTGTCGTGGAGCTAACAATAAAGAAGCCTTTACGTTGTCCTGGTTGTCACTCTGACCTGATGTACCCTTTTCTGTGAGCCTCCATCCACCACCCAGAAAACCTAATGGGTATCACATCCCAGCAGAAACATCTGCCGTTTCTTTGCAACTTTTGTTCTCTACATAGCTTTGTTCCTCAAAAGGAGAAGCACTTCCCTCTCCATGTTTCACATGTTGCTTTGAAAATACCAGCAGATTAGATAAATGCTGAAATCTGCCTGCCGGAGTAGTTAAAGTCTGGTGAAATCCCTGTGGTGCTGCAAGTCCCCTATGCTCTCATAGTCATTCTCTCCTGAAAGAGCAGTGTGGTTTGTGGTAGGCACAGACAAGGTCCTATCTTCTTCTTGGCTCACTGACTGGATAGCTTCATAGTCAGGCTCCAGCTCCCCGTTTGGTCTGTCCGCTGGCTGAGGCACAGTGGTAGTATTTAGGGTGTTTTCAAAGTCCTTCACACTTGCATAGAGGCCACTGCAAATAGACGGGGACCTCTGAGATGCAATTTCTTGGATACAGGTGTAAGGAGAATCCAGTGCCTTGATGGTCTGTCCTGGCTTACTCACTGACGAGTACATGGCTGAGATCTAGGAAAAGGAGACATCCTCTGAGTGATTAAGCATGGCATAAAGCTTGTGCGATTTGATTTTTTATTTTCTTTCAAAAAAGAACGCTTAAGTTTATAAATGTAAAAATTCTTTGACGATAAATTACACCTGGGACAAGAAGGAATGGCTTTGTAAGCAGGAGCTCTTGCAAGATTTGCTATGGTGCTAGAGCCAGCTCGGGCTCAATGGAGAGACAAGTATCAAAGGGATGATCTCTTTTAGCTGCTGGAATGTAGGAGACAGATGCTATCTGATCCCTGAGGTTTTTAAAATTATGATTTTTAATGGTAGCAGCTACTTTTCTGCTTTTAGAGACACCCCAATAGGAGAGTAGTTATTTGTTGTGCTTATAGGCAGGACCAAGGAGGGACCAAATCATGTGAACAGAGAGAACATTAAATATCGGGATAAATTATCCACACCAGAAAATTACAGAGTGCTGATCTTCATACACAAAGTCTGTTCTGTTGACTAGACTGCCTGCAGAAAGGAGCTGCCTGTCAGTCACAGCTTATCAGAAGTTAAGACTGAAACCTCTCAGCTACTATAAACACAAGAAACGGGGCTAGTCTCACTCCCTTAGTGAAGAGGCGAAGGAGAAGCCTGTGTCCACACATGTCCCTCTGCTCAGGGCTCACCAGGGCTGGCGCCGAGTGAAGGGAGCCACTCTTGACTCCCTCTCCCAGTCCAAGTGCACACTACCCCTCGCACAGGGCAGATGCTGAAATTCCCCGCACTACTTCTCTGGGACCTAATATCCCAACTGCAACATACCTCTTTGCTTACATTTCAAGTCTTTCCCAAGCATGCAGTGCCACTCTGGATTTGTATGAAACCAATTCAAATAGTGGATTAGCATGAAAATGTCCGTTACCATTAAGCAACACTTGAGTGGTGCAGATGAACCAGATTGCTTGTTAATTCTGTATTTTTTATTTATTTATTTTTTTTAATAAAGAGAGACATCCAATTGCAGATGGCAATAGTTCTTATTTTTTTACTTATTTCAGACAACCAAACAAGAAAGGGCTTTTGTGCTCATCCATACTTCGACCCTTTCCAGCATTAAATTACATGAACCCAGTTCAAGGATCAATTTATTTATAATGTCTAGGAGTGCTTCTCCCAGCAGAAAGCATTAGCTCACTCAGCTCATTGCCAAGTTTGTGTTTACTTTTATGTCTGGAGAACGTATTTATAAATTGCAGGGGTGTACTGGAGATGATCACAAGCAACCTTATTGCTGTTTAACTTTTCTGTCTTTGTTTCAATGTCCTCAATTTATTTGACTAAGAGACATTTTAAAGAACAGTTTATGTTCCAGTGCTTTTATTGTGCTTCTGTTTATTTCCCAGAGCCCCAAACACTTTGCATGGGGAAGGTGGAGCACGTTTCAAAAGGCTGCTGATTATTATTCTTAAGTAGAGCTTGTCATCCAAATCAAGAAGCTGCCCTAATGATCAGGTAATTGTGGCCTCCCATTATTTTCTCATACCATTTTTTAACCTATGGGCCTGATAATAGCCATATGCTAGAACATTTCCAATTTTAGAAATGTGGCAGTACAAACTCTGTGCAGAGAAACTTTGACTTTCACTTTCCATTAAGGCAATTTTCACCTTTCTCAGATCCTGCTTAATCATGCAGAGCTCATGCTAATTTCTGCCTGAGAGAAGGTCTCCAGTTAGTTATTGAATTTCATGCAAGAAACCTACCTCATCTTCTGTAAGAGATGGATCTTCCTCTCGAGACTTGTAAGACATCGAACTAAGCCTCTGTAAAAAAGGAAGAAAGAAAGAAAAAGAAAAAAGTCTCATTACCAGTCAACAGTGTGAAACCTATAATAAAGCCCTCCCATTACCATCAATACATTATATTTTATGGTCGTTTGCTCACTAGTTCCATTTTACATAGCTAATATCCCTCATATCCACAGTACATCTCTGGAGATGACGGCCCTGAGGTTACTAGAGACTTTTAATGTACATGCTCTTGTCCTGACGTGAAAAGTGTAAAAATAATGGAAGGGTTATAACAAACTCTGCTCCACTGTATCCCTGCCTTTACACTTCTAATGAAGCAAGAATGAGTCTGCAAAGGCTCCTAAACAAAACTTGGCCGTTTTGACACAGTAGTTGGCCTTCCACACGATTTTCAGATACCCTGTTAGATGACAAAAGAACAACACTCAACTGGCACCTTCCTGACGATTATGATCCTCCATTCAGTGGATCCAGGAGGTGCTGGAAGGGAGATGCCATGTCCTCCTCCCCCACAAAATGCAGCAGCTGTGCAGAGGTGCACAGCAGCACTGTCTCACAACCGCTCGGACTGCGAACACGGAAAGGACCTGCTGCAACCCTCCCTGAGATGGGCACCCTCAAAGCATCGCCCTGGATCCAGTTCACGTACCAACGTTACTGAAGGATGTAGGGCTTGCTTTGGTGTCAAGTCTTAACTTCAAGCATGTAAAGTGCCACATAGAGATTAGGTCATGAAATACTGGAGGAAAAGCATTCTGCTCTTACTAAAAGTCTTAGAGTCTTAGGACCTTTATGGCAATGAAGACCCTGGCTCCCTCACAGTTGCCATATGATTTCTCCCCCCTGGGGCGAGAAGGCTTTGCTGGATTCCTGCTCCACAGTGATTCAGAGAAAGCCTTCCAGCACTGTTTGTAACAGGCCGGATTTTGGAGTTTCATGAAAGTTCTCCACCTAAAATACTTCAGTCCTCCTCCAGTGCAGACCAAGGTGGAGAAGTAGAGCTATTTTTAGCACAATCAGAGGCTCATTACAACAGATTATTTCCTACTTCCATTTTTCTTGGTGCTTTTACTTCTGGTAAACACTAAGCTTCAAAACCCTGGGGCACTTCTGATGAAGACCCTGACTCAAAGCCCACTGAGGTCTGCCTGCAGCTCCCCGGGGGCTTCCCTCGCACCTAACAACTCCCTTGCTTCTTTCTCACCATCTGGAGAATGCACTCTTTAACCTGTGGTTTGTTTACTCACTAAAAAAAGAAAAAAAGGATAAGTTCAAACGTATTTTGGCCCTTTATTAGATCTGCTTCACTACAGCAGTTCAGTTTAGTCATTCTTATTTGTAGGATATTTTCCTCACACATTAAAACAAATATGTGCTTGCTAAATTCTACAGTGATTTTCTATCATCAGTGTGTCTATAAGCATCACTCATCAGGACCTCTTCTACAGTCCCCCAGCCAAGTATTGACAAATACCCCAGGGTGCTGGCAATCCTGTTTTTGTTTCCCTGGGACCTAGCGTTCTTCCTTCTAAATGTGGAACCTGGGATACATAAATTTTAAAGGCTACCTTCATCTTGGATACTGAAAAAAATACTTGCTCCTAAACATTTTGTACCTAGCAATATTATAAATTATGCTTGAAACCTCAACAGCAGCAACACAAACAGCATGTGTCCTTATTTGCCTTCCACTTTTCTTTTGTTCCTCGACAGCACTTGATTTTTTGCTCTTTGGCTCAGCTGCTGCTCCTGACTCGGGCACCAGAACAAGACAACCATTCTCTTTTGGTGCATTTATAAGAGATGCTTTGCTCATCCTCAGACTGCACAAGTCTGAAATCAGATGGTCACAGCCAAATGTACACACAGAGAGCATTTCTACCAGTCCTGCTGAGCTTGCTCACTCTGGAAAGACCTGGGTGAAAAAGGAGATCCGTACTTTCTATTTTATTTAAAAAGGAAGAACTAAAAAAACCTATTCTGCCTCTCCAGTTTTATTAGAAGAACTACACGCAAGTTTTTCCAGGTGACAGAAGCCTGTAAGACGCATCATGCTATTTAAAGGTGCCTTTCTCCACCAAAATCTTCCAAAGGATTTGGCTGGGTCACAGCCAATAACCAATTTAGATAATTAACTTTCATCCATTTATTGCATGTCTGGCTTTTGAAAGGTTCCTTTATCCTTTTCATTCTGTTATATACTGGAACAGTCTCTGGCTTGGTCCACCTAGCTCTCTTCCAAATGAGTGTGCTTCAGGAACTGGCATGGGCCGGGGATCATCCCGGCTGCCCTCTTACAGGGCGAGACTGAAACAGCCTGGATGTGGGCTGTTCTCCATCTGTGGGCAGGTACAGCCCTCGGTTGCACAAGCAGCCTCCCTGCCAGTCCCTTTCGGCAGCCTCACGTGAGAGGAAGCAAAAAGAGACACCTACGGAGCCTGTTTAACTAAAAAAAGTTATCAATATAACATATATTTCCATAAGCATCTTGGTTTTGATTGTCACACCGGAAAAAAAAAAAAACAGGCAACGCTCTGCATTGTTTGAAACAGTAAAATAGAGGGGAAAATTATCATCATCACAACAGAAAAACAATCCTGCAACCACCTCCCCATACAATGCCAGCAATAATGACATTTATATATTCCATCAATTACCATTTCCAACTCTGCTGCAGCTGTAGCTCTCAAGGACAGGACAGGCACATGCTTCAATGCATAATGCATGTACCTAGCAGCGAACGCGGGAATGATCTGATGCTGCTGAAGCTTTAACTCAGGATGACTTTAGCCCTGAATAAATTTTAATTAGACAAACACCTTTTTTTCTGGCACTGAGGGGACTGCACGTGTCATCTCTTGATTAATCCTTCAAAACCTGAACCATTTTAATCAATTCCCACTCCTTGCAGTTACTGACACTGCATACATGGTGTGCTGCGGAGCTACAGAGCAGCAAATGTTTTTCCTTTGTACCGGTGCCTGGGAAATACAATGATTTTCTGCAAGTCTTTTCACACCTGGTAGGAAAAATGTCACTGTTATGGAAAGTTGTTTGTCTATATGTTTAATTAGAAATTACATGTGGCCTGAATTTGAGAGGGGGAAATGCTGGTGGATTATTGTTGACAATCACATCTTAATTTTCTACTTAACAAGCTCATTATTTGTAAGAATGTGCCCTGAAGAGTCCGGATAAACAATTTTTAGCTATAAGTAGTCTTCAGTTCATTTTGAGGCTACTGCGCTTTATACATTACATCGTTAATCAGTTAGTTAACAAGGTATTTTTCTGCCCTTTGCCTGGATTACTGAAATACTTCAAATAATGGAACAACCGAAAAACCAAGTAACAATCTCTCCTATGATTTTTCAGGCAAATGTTTACACTAAAATGTCACATCACAACTTAAGGATTTTTTTTAATTTTTCATAAATATCCAGTATTATTTGATGACTCAGATACCAAAATTAAATTAACCTGCTAAAATCACAGTTCTTTCATTCACAATTAATAACAAGCTATCTAAACTAGTTCTGAAAAATGCAAACTCAACAGCTTCTGAAAACTCCGGGCAACAACCTGAAAGCCTCCTTAAAATTAATTCTGGTAAAAAACTAAAAGTAGGAAAATAACTTGTTGAAAAAGTCATCGTTCTATTTTTCAAGGAGTTCACCACTAACTTTTCCCTTAGGCTGGCAGAAAGAATAAGCTGCTGAGAAACAACTTTTGGTCATGATTTCAGCAGGTAGAAATTCATTACTCTGTTTATGTGTGGCATATGGAATTTGACAAAAATAAAAGCCTACAGTTGCGATCTCTCTCTCAGAGAGAAACAAGTGGCTTTGAGCAGATGCCTAACACTCACACAGCTAAGCCTAAGTGGCCCAACAAACGAGGCACATCTAAAGCACCTACCAAGAATGCCCCCGCTCCTTTTTGTCAATTCAGGTCTCATTAGGAAAAAACAAGGGGGAGATTCTGAACAAGATACAGATGCTAACAGAGACACTGGATATCTATTGTAATAGCTCCCACAAGTATTATACTATTGCATAAAGATGTGGAGGCTTCCTATGCAATTTCTGGATTGTATTTGGGAAAAGCCTTATGAAGCACATACTGCAACAATCCAAAATATAGGTTGTGATAGAATGAATAGATGCCTATAATGCAAAGACCATACTGTACATTTTCATATTTCCAGATTTTAGTCTTGCATCACCTTGAGCGTGGTGTTTTTGTTTTTTGTGGTTTTTTTTTTTTTTTTATTTTATTGGCATTTATTTGTTGTTAAAAAAATAAAATTCCTTTCCTATCCATATGTGCTTTATCATTATCTAGCTGTTTGACAAGGACAGGTATTTGCAATATTTACCTTCTCTGGATTACTAGCTCCTTCTGTCACATCTTCTTCCTCCACTTCTTTTTCTTGCACATTCTCATTTTCATCAAGAAGTTTCATGGGTACCGGAGGGGGAAGCTCATCCTCTACATCTGGTGTGTTGTCAAGAGGGCTTTCTGAATTAGCACTTTGGCGACTTTTTTTGTTTCGGTCAACAGATGCATATTCTGCTGATTCAATTCTGCACTCAGGAATCTGATTCTGACCTTCAGAAACTGTCAATGAAGCCTCTGATTTGTGGTTACAGCTCTCTTCCATGCTGGCTACTGCTCCAACATCTTTAATTTCTTTCACAGTTTCGTACAAGCAGTCTTCAACTATGTTCTCCTGAGAGGAGCTGTCTTTCAAGACTTCATAAGGCCCTTCCATTCCAAGACCTTGATCATTTTCTGTATTTCTAGCAGAGATGATGGTTTCCATAGTACTGTTAGGGGGAATACTGGGTAGTTCCCGGCTCTGGTGACATTTTGTAGACTTTCCAAGACTATCCTGTTGATCTAGCAGATCAGAGACAGATGTCTGTACTTCTTCATAAGGCTGGATACAAGCAGTTGTACTGTCCTCCGAGAGTACTAGAGAAAATTATAAAGAAGTATTTAAAACAATTGTGTAACTATAAAGTGAGTGCAATTTGGTACTCTCTACATCACTTTGGTTTTGTGTCTCATCGGAAAGGATAAATGATACTAATGCCTGGAAATCTCTAGTGGTCATCATGCTTTTTGTTTATCAAAAGGTTTTAGCTAGAGAGATTTCTGCACTCTACTGTCAAAATATCATTCTCACACATCTTAAATACTCTGTGCACCCCCAAGTTACATTACATAGCAACAGTGTTCATGGTAAGTAATGGAGGATGGGGGAGTAGGTGCAGGTGGGCTGCAGGTAGTGCAGGATGTTCAGCTGGCTTGTACTCAGTTCTGTTGAATGCTTACAGACTGCTCAGTAGTCTCAGATGGGTAACACTGGTGCAAGGCCTCGAACAAAGTGCCTTTAAAAAAAATCTTGTTAGATTTTCCTCTTTCCATGCTCCTATCCTTTGGAATCAAAAGGGAGGGTGTTCCCGCTTCCTCCCTACCCAGCCTTCACCTCGTTTTACATGCTGGACAAATTCTTGTCTGAATCACACCTCGCTCAGCCCTGCCGCAGTCAGCCTCCCCACACGCTACACCACAAGCTCCTAGCTAGAAGGCGATGCCATTCTTTCAGTCTCACAGCACATAATGTAGGTTGACAACCTACTAACGAGCCAGCCATATGCACGAAAGACTAGACTTCAGAAAGTAGTGTCAGGCACAACATGTTAAGTCCCAGAGGCAGGTCACGTGTTGCTGTCACTACAGGGTATTAGAGACTGAAATCTATGGGACTTCTTATCTTACAGTGCACATGTATGACACTGGCCTGCATTCAGGGATGTATACATGGGCACATACAAGCATGTTTCAGGTAGCATATGGTATGTAACTTTCCATGACACCATTTCTTTGAAAAATTCCTTCTGAATAGCTTCTCTTAGTACAGTTCCAATGGTACTCTCTCAGCAAAATTAACCCATTCTTCCATTTCCTTCAGCGTGTTTGACATGATGACATGAAGTGTTGCTGAAGCAATCAGCACCCTTGATATGGCGGTTGCCGTGGAAGTTGCTTTATCTTGTGCTCAGGGCATGTGGAATCACAGTCAGCACCCGCAGTGAGCAAAAACCCTGACAACAAAACTCAGGATGGAACTGGAGGCGTGAGATGGTAATTGCTGTCTGCATGGGAAACAGGAGGAGCGGAAAAGGAAAACATCCTTCTCCATTCACTTGGCTCCTGCATAAAACTGAGGAGGAATAGGTGGAATAGGAGGAAATGTCCCACTGCATCCTGACTAGGACTCAAGGTGTCCTAGTCACCACCCAGGGTGGCTGCAGACTTCCCCAGGAACATCAGGAATGGGCCTGGAGAAGCTGGAACACGTTTTCCCCCTCTAGTGCTTGCTCTTGGGGATTTCTGTGCTGTGCAGAGCATCACAACAGGCCCCGAAGAGCATCCACCCCCTTCAGCCTGGGGGTATCATCAGCAGTAATGAGATTTCCGTACTCCTGTGGTGTAGATAAGGGGTTGGCATAGATAAACACAATGCTGGCAGGATGGGTAAAGGAAAAAAACCCAACATTTGATGGTTCTGCTTCCATAGCCCTGCCCCTGCTCGAAGGGCTAGCAGAAACAGCAAAAACCCCCAACTATTAACAAAAAGAACGCACAAAGTATAACTAAGATGTTAGAGCACGTTGGTTCCTGTTATTCAGAAGGGTTGTTATGCAGATTGTAAGCTGAGTAGTATCAGATAGTCTGAAAACTGTCTGCTGGCTGACAGCACACCTTTTAGTAGCAGCTTTGACAGCTGTGTGTGTGGTGACTTGTGGCAAAGAGAAACACTTCCCTTCTGCAGGGCTTTGCGCATCGAGTCCCACAGTGAGCCACACACCTCAATACACAACAAGCCAACGGATGGGAGCAGCGATTAGCTGCAAAAACAAAGTTTAAAAATTCCTTTGGATACTTGTCTCTGAGGGGTAGAGACCGAACAGCTTAGCCTCCGGACGCACGAGGAGAGGAGGAGGCAAGCTGCAAGTCAGGAGCGCAGCCCCCAGTGTTGGTGCCTAGTGCGGAGACAACAGCTGGCTCCCAGCGGCTCTGAGCTGAGAGCTAGTTTATTTTTAGGTGTAGTTGAGTAAAATCTTTTCCAGTGATACGTGAGTGTGAATCATTTTGAGCATTCAGCAAAGCAAAGACTAAGGAAAAAAAAAAGGAAGCCTCTTTTATGTTGCCTGTTTTCTAAAATACAAAAATACAAATGACAGCCTCGCACAGCGCAGGACTATGATCCAAAGCTGTAGTCCCTGGAGGAGGACCTGAAGTATTCCCACAGCCTCCAGAAGTGAAGATCTGAGGTGCAACTGCATCTCCTGGTCACATCTCAACCCCGTAGCTGGCGAGAAGAGGGAATGCAGCAGTCTTTGCCTTATGGCATGGTCTATCCGCAGGTGCAGCTTGGTGGCCCAGAGGACCCCAGCACTGTCCCAGTGTCCGCTGGTGTGGAGAACTGGCACGTGGGTGCAGGGCCCAGCAGCAAAGTGGAGATATAGCCTAAAATGCCAACGCCGCCATGGGGCAGGCGGGCTGCTGACTTCCCAGCAAGGCAAATGTGCTCACCGTGTTTCTTACTGGAGCACAAGTTTTGTGTGAATTATGTCTTGTACGAAAAGCACGGCCCTCCAGAGAGTTGTGTGCCCGGGCACTGCTCTGGAAGACCGCAGCCGACCTGCTGTCAGACCTCCAGAGGTGAGCAGAGGTATTCAAACGGCATGACTGTGTGTTTGGAAAGCTGACAGCTAGAAATGTAGGACACGAGGGATCACCAATATGCAGCTAACGTGGGAGCTGTAAGCAAGGGCATGGCACCGCTCGTCTGTCCCACTTGCAGGGGCTGCACTACTCACCCTCGCCGTTGCTGAGCACCCCGTTCTGGTCACTGCTCGGAGGGGGCTCTGTAGCCGAACTTGTGATGGAGTGGCTGAACACTTCCTTATCAGAAGGCTGCGACACAAATTAGTGAGATCTAATCACCGTTGGATCAGGACAAACATTTGCATAAACAGATAACGTGACAAATTTCATTCTGATCTCGGGAGCCCTGACTCACAACTGGGAGAGTCAAACCATGCCAAGTATACTCAAAGATTTAGGTGCCTGTGTTTAAAGATGCTAAAACAAATACATGCAAGGATATCCAGGGTGATCTCCCTTCCAGTTTCATGATAATAGAAATTACCATGGCTTCAACCTGTAAGAAGACAGCAGCTGACGAACAGGTGCACTGCACTTGCTCTGCAGAGTGAAAGAAAGGCAGGAGAACTGGAGTGACAACGGTGGCAGAAAGAGCATTCAGAAAGAGAAGATTATCAAGGTCAACACAAGTTCTCCTCTTCCTCAACTTTCTTAAAGTTCCTTTTGCTCAACCATCTCCAAATTCCTGAGCTATTTTCCAACCTGCAGTATTTTGCAAGGAGCTTGGTGCAAGCCAACCACAAGACAGACACAAACTGACAGAATTAAATACTTACCACATTCATCAGATTTTCATGATCTCCATTCTGATGTTTGGCCTTCTTTTCCCTTAATGAAAAAGATGTATGAACTGTTACTATAGATTATGCTAAAATACAAATGCCAGTCATTAATAGACCTTACACACCTGCAGGGAGCAGAACTGTGATTCACAATAATACTGAAAATGGAATAACTGAAAACTATTACAGGGACTGATGTGACCTCTGTGTGAGGTCATCATCGAGGTAGGGTGGTGATAAACATATCTGAAGAGGTACAACATGCACAATCCCTTTTCTCATTCCGTGTAAGATCATGGTAAGGAGTAATTGATGATAATCAAAATATTATTATCCACAATTTAATCATATCTGAAATGTTTGGAGATACATGAGATAAGTTTTGGTGACAGACTACCTGGGGAGTTCCTTAAACTATGTCAGTAAAAGGTGTTTATCCTATGAATAAATAGAAAATGCCCACAAAATCCAGCCGACCCCCACTCAAGGTTTTAATTAATAGTAAGAATGAGCAGTTCAAGAAGACCTACGAATTTCATAGCAACAGAGGCTTTGAACTTCATTTTAAAATGAATCCTGCTTCACTGGGTACTTCACAGGACTCAAAGTATTTTTCCAATTTTTACTATTTTGGAAATACAGCTCTTACTCTGAAATACAGTAATAAATCATGAGCTTAAAATAATAATAGAATCATAGAATGGTTTGGGTTGGAAGGGACCTAAAAGATCATCTAGTTCCACCCCCCCTGCCATGGGCAGGGACACCTTCCACTAGACCAGGTTGCTCAGAGCCCCATCCAACCTGGCCTTGAACACTGCCAGGGATGGGGCATCCCCAGCTTCTCTGGGCAACCTGTGCCAGTGCCTCACCACCCTCATGGTGAAGAATTTCTTCCTTATGTCTAGTCTTTATCTGCCTTCTTTTAGTTTAAAACCATTACCCCTTGTCATATTGCAGCAGGCCGTGCTAAATAGTTTTTCCCCCTCTTTCCTATAGGCCCCCTTTCAGTACTGGAAGGCCGCAATCAGGTCTCCCCGCAGCCTTCTCTTCTCCAGGCTGAACAGCCCCAGCTCTCCCAGCCTGCCCTCACAGCAGAGGGGCTCCAGCCCTC